>ML822035.1:47794-81939 GCA_009831015.1 Picea engelmannii | reverse complement strand
AATAGGTGGGTGGCCACTAATATCCACCTGGATCAGTCCTCCCACCTTAGGAAAAAATGGTCTCCATTGCATTGAGTGCCCCCATCAGGTGAGGAAACGTATGTTGAATTTGGCCCCAGGTGAGCCACTTTCCTTGGTGTAGGATTTTCCCTGCCTTGACAACCTGATAAAATTGGATCATTTGTGATGAGTTCCCTTGATCTGTGTGTCCACTATCTGATCAGTGGATGCATGTTCTAGGCAGTTAGGGTTGAGCTTTGTTGGTGTCAATTCTTATACAATCTCTGAGGTGTCCAATAATGGTGGAATATATGGCCGAAGGAGGTCCACAGTGAACACTAGGTGCAAGTCAAGGAAGGGTGGAGTGTTGAGCTCAAAAGCATTGCTACCCACAACCTTGGTGATAGTGTAAGGCCCATAACAAAGTGGGTGGAGCTTCTGATGGGGCCATGTAAGGCACTCTTTCTGCAAATGTAACCAAAACTTGTCTCCCACCTGAAACTAGTGTGGTACCTGTTGTTGATCATGGAGTTTCTTGTACTTAGCATTGGATTTCTGCAAAAACTCATGGACATGTTGGTGGATGTGTTGAATCCGCTCAATGAATCTGGTGGCTTTTTCAGCCTCAGATTGAACATGGGAAGATTTTGTCTATGTGGTTGCAAGAGGTAGTGCAACATCAATGGGACCCAAGGGTTGGAATCTCAGTCCTACCTGAAATGGGCTATGGTCGGTGGAGCTATGGAGAGCCTTGTTGTAGTTGTGTTGAACATAAAGAAGAATATCATCCCATGTTCACAGATGGTTAGATTTGTACATGTGTAGGATGGGCACAATCATCTGATTGACAAACTTTGTTTAGCCATCAGTTTGGGGGTGGAAAGCAGTGGATTTAGTGAGCTTGGTGTCCAACAGTGACTAGAGACTCAACCAAAATGTGTTGAAGAATCTCATGTCCCGATTTGAGGTGATGGTTTGTGGTATCCCAAAATGGACACACAACCTTTCGAAGAATATATTGGTAGTATCTGTCGTTGTGATGATCTTCTTATAGGTTGTGATAATGGCCATCTTTGAAAACCAATCAACCATCACAAATACACAATCATTGTCATGTTTGGTGGATGGAAGTCCAGACATGTAATCCATCGAGATGGATTCCCAAGGCCTCTCAGGAGTAGGAAGAAGGGTGTATAAGCCTTGCTTCTTGATGTTTGGCTTGGCAATGGCACATGCAGTGCAAGATCTGATATACTTGTTGATGTCTTGTTAAAGTTTTGGCCAATAAAAATGTTTTTGTAGAACAACCATCATTTTCTCCATGCCAAAATGTCCTACCATCCAAATGTAGTGAGCCTCCCAAATCATCTTTGCACGCTCGTTTGTGGGAACATAGAGGTGGCCCAGATGGAATAACAGTCCATCCTGGATGTGAAAATTGATGACATTCACTCCTGTACCCAAGAGCTAATAGATGGTGGAGAAGTCAGGGTCGCTGATCCAAAATGGATCATGAAAGGCCTAGAAATAAAATTTCTTGGAATTGGGCGAAACCAACACCGTTGTTTCGGGCTCGTCACGTTGATTTTGACCATATAATGTTTTCCAAAAATAGACACCGTATGAAAAATTTATCGCGTTCTGATCGATTTCCCAAATGGGTAAAGAAGTCAACTTGTCAAAGTCAGCAGGCCATATTGAAATGTCAGCAGTACGATAGGTGACATCATGATGACATCAGCAGGGAAATGCATCATCACGAGGAGGTGACATGTGTCACTCATTTTTGGCATTTTCAGATAATTATGTGGACCAATAAAAAATTAACACGTGGCACTGTACGAACATGACACATGGATGTACGGAATGCTAATGTGTCCCAATGACAAGTTGACACATGGCAGTATATATGATAGGTGGCAGTACATATGCTGACGTGGTTGTATGGATTCTGACGTGGCAGCTGACTGGATAGGTGACTTGGCAGTACGGATGATGACATGGCAAGCTCAAAGAATGACACATGGTTATAGGACTGATCTGAATTTATGCAGGAACGCAACAGAATTCACAAATAACAATAAATACAAAGATGCAGCGGAAATAGCACTTCATTTCATTAATATCAAAGAACTGAAATTTGTTTACAGATGAAATGGAAATAAACTAGCTAGGGCACTGGTAGCTTATCTCTGAGAAGATATGTGGCGGCTATAGGCCTTTGAAATCTATGTTACAATTAGGCATGAAGGCCTATATATTATTGAGAAACAATGGAAAATCCTAAACATCCAAAAATCTAACCCTAGGAGATGAAACGCTAGAATATGGGCCCCATTGAGGTAAATTTGTACATCAATTTCCTGGGGTCGTAACTTTGGCATACTATCTCCGTTTCATGCACATGATACATTGTTAGAAATATCTATCCAAGGACTATAAATGATGATAGAAAATATCAAGTTCAAAATGGATTCTTTTTCGTCGGAGGTTTGATGCCCAAAAAACGTCGTTTAGGGCCTCAAAACGACTACAGAAGTTCAGGACCCGAAAACTGCCAAAAATAGTAAATTGTGCTACAATTAAGGAAACTGAAAAACTAAAAGAAACAATGGTGGGGGTCCAAGTTGAATAGGTAGGTGGCCACCAATATCTACCTAGATCATTCATCCCCTCTTAGAAAGCAATGGTCCCCATTGTGTTGATTTCCTCCATGAGATGAGGAAACTTCTGTTGAACTTGGTCCCTGGTGAGCCACTTGCCCCGGTGAAGGAGTCAACCTACTTTGACAAATCGATATAGATGGATCCTCTACTGGCAGGTGTTCTTGATCTGTGTGTCCATAATCCGATCAGTTGTGTCTTGTTCCATGCAGTCTGGGTTTAACTCTGTTGGTATGAGTTGTTCTGGCATGTCAGATGTGTCCAGTAGAGGTGGAAAGTAGGGTTAAAGGAGGTCCACATTGAACACTGGGTGCAGACCAAGGATTGGTGGAATACTGAGCTCAAAGGAATTGTCCCCTATAGCCTTGGTGATGGTGTATGGCCCATATCGGAGTGGGCGAAGCTTGCGGTGGGGTTCAACGAGGTGCTCCTTCTGCAAATGTAGCCACACTTTGTCGCCCACCTGGAATTTGTGTTGCACTCGATGTTGATCATGTCATTGATTGTACTTAGCATTGGCTTTGTCCAATATGTCATGAACTTGTTTGAGAATGTGATTAATGCACTCAATGAAGTTATTCACTTTGGAAACTTCATACTGGACATGAGCCGAATCAGCCTAAGTAGCTGCAAATGACATCACTACATCAATGGGACATAGTAGTTAGAATCCCAAGCCCCCCTGAAAGGGGTTATGGTCAGTTGAGTTGTGGAGGGCCCATTTATAGCTATGTTGTACATAGGGGAGGCTCTTATCTCATGTGCGTGGATGCTTTGAGTTGTACATGTGCAAAATGTGTACGATCATCCTGTTGACGACCTATGTTTGGCCATCAGTTTGGGGATGGAAAGTTGTGGACTTGGTGAGCTTGGTGTCCAACATTAAATAGAGGCTAGACCATAATGTACTGAGGAACCTGTTGTATCGATCTAAGATGATAGACTATGGGATCCCAAAGTGTACCCACAATTGTTCAAAGAAGAGTTTAGCAGTGGCTTCTACTGTGATATTCTTCTTGCATGTCGCCATAATGGCCATCTTCGAGAATCTTTCGACGACCATGAAAACACAGTCATTTCCATGCTTAGTAGAAGGAAGGCCCGACATGTAATCCATGGAGATGGATTCCCAAGGTTGACTAGGGGTAGGTAGCAGAGTATATAGGCCTTTCTTATTGATGGTCAGTTTGGAAATGGCGTAGGCAATGCAGGATCTAATGTACTTCCTGACACCCTATTGAAGGTTTGGCCAATAGAAATACTTTTGCAGTATTGCCACTGTTTTCTTGACCCCAAAATGCCCAACAAACCGATTGTAGTGCACTTCCAAAATCATCTTGGCACGCTCACTTGAAGGAACACAAAGGTGTCCCAGGTGACATAGTAGTGCATCCTGGAGGTCAAAATTTGGAACTCAGTTACCCTCCAAGAGCATCTTGTATGTGTGGCCAAATTATGGATTACTCTTGTAGAGAAGAGGCCAATCATAAGTCTTGTGCCCACAATAGTTGAGCACGGTGGTTATCGTCACGATCGGTGGTCGACTAAGGTGGTCTGCAACATTATTGGTGTTTCCCTTCTTGTAATTGATGTTCAGATGAAATTGTTGCACATATGTGAACCACTTCTGATGGTGATCGTTCTGCAACTTCCCTTGTGTTTATATGAACTGCAGGGGTCGTTGGTTTGTGTGGATGATCGTTGCCTTCCCCAAAATGTAATGCTTGCATTGTCGGGAAGCCTTCACAATGGAATACATATATTTGTCCTAAGTGGGATAATTTCAGACTGTGTCGGACAGTGTCTCACTTTGATATCCATTGGATGCCCCTATTCAGTAAGAACTGCCCCAATAGCATAGTCAGAGGCATCTGTCTCTATCTCAAATGGTTGTTGCAAGTTTTGTAATGTGAGCATTGTGGCACAACAAAGGCGATGTTTCAATTCTATGAATGCCTTTTGTTGAGATTCCGACCAAAATAATTTTTCTTTCGCTCCTCCCTTGGTGACTTGACTCAAGGTCCAAGTGATATGAGAGAATACCAACATGAACCTGCGGTAGAAATTAGCAAGAGCCAGAAAGTTGTGAAGCTCTGTTAGAGTGGTTGGGGATAGCCAATGTTGAATGACTTGGATCTTGGTTGGATCCACATGCACCCCACGCTCATCAATAATGTATCCCAAATACTGAACCTAGGTCATACCAAAAGTGCACTTCTCCAAATTAGCACACAACTTGTGTTTCTGCAGTGTTTGGAGGACCTGTCAGATGTGGCGGAGGTACTCTTCCCAAGTCTAGATGAAAATCAGGATGTCATCCAAGTACACTAATAAAAATGAGTTGGAGAATGGTCACAAGATGTCTTCCATCAACCTCATGAAGGATATGGGAGCATTTGTCAACCCGAAAGGCATGACTAGCCATTCAAAAAGGCCCTCTTTGGATTTGAAGGCAGTCTTCCACATATCAAACGGTTCGATTGGTACCTAGTGATACTCGGACTTCAAGTCAATTTTGCTGAAATATTTCCCCCTTTGATTTGGTCTAGAAGGTCATCAATCCATGGGATCAGGTACCTAGTCCAGACAGTGATCTTGTTCAATGCCCGATAGTCAATACAGAGTCTCCAAGTCCCATTCTTCTTCTGCACCAACACGATCGGGCTCCCACAGGGAGATGAACTTGGCTGGATGTGACCTTTATGTAGTAGCTCCTGAATATACCTCTTGATTTCATCGTTCTCTAGAACAAAGTGCCGATAGATTGGTCCATTGTGAAGCGACACACCTGGGGTCAAATTGATGGGGCACTTGACTTGACAGTGCAGAGGCACCCCTGTGGGTGAGGTGAAGATGTCCTGGTACTCCTCCATGACCTTGTCCATTTATTATTTTCATGCATATGAGCCCTTTCTGGAGATCATGGCCACAATCTTCTTCTTGCCCCAATGGAAATCATCAGGAAAACAATTTTTCCTGTTTTGGAAATGAGCTTACTACATTTTTTTGCAGTAACCAAAGAGATAGCGGTAGGTAGTGGTACCTCTAGTATCCTGTACAACTTATTTCCCAAAGTAACAACAACAATGCAAGATCGAGACTCATACACAACATGTCACTTCCACAAGTATGGTTGTCCTAATAATACATAACAAACAATAATAGGAGCAATGTCACATAATACCTCATCGGTGAAGGGCTTGATGCTGTAGGGAAGGCAACAATGTTGGATAACGTAGAGATCTCGTCCTTGGTGAAGCCACCCAATGATGTACGGATGTGGGTGTGTTGTGGTTGGCAATCCCAACCGCTTCACAACCTCTGCTAAAATGAGGTTCTTTTTTCTCCCACTGTCGACAATGAACTATAGCGGGGAACCCTTTATCCACATCTGGGAGTTGAAGAGACGCTCCTCCTCCTCTGGATCTTCTGGTTCTTCCTTTTGGATCTTCGTGGCGACAACAGTGGTGTTGGGATCCGCATCAATAATTTGCTTCCCTCATTCATTCCCCTTCTTGGGTTCTTATTTAGTGTCGAATCATGCATCTGATTCATAAGCCTTCATCTCAGCCACCAGTGATTGCTTGGCCCAACACTCACTTGTGTTGTGAGTGGATCTCTAATGGAACTCACAACACTTTCCTGTGTCCTTGTTTGGCTTCGCGGTGTTTTTCTTTGCTTGTAGCTTTGGCAGGTTGTCTTGAGTTTCCATGCCTTGGCTTTTTCCTTTATTCTGTGGTTTGGGGGCACCTTTCACTTTCTTTTGATTCGCAGATCCAAAGTCTCGCTTCTTCTGTTTGAATTTTTACTCAATCTTGGCAGCATACCGGTATGCCGTACCAAGTGAGGAGATGTCGAGGAACTCCATTTCCTCCTTAATGTATACTTGAACACCAATTTTTTCCCCAATCTTTGATACCCAACTTTGTGCCCAGGGTATGGAACAGATTCGTCAGCTCATACACATCTTGATCCCTTTGTTGTCGCAGCGTAGTCCATTGTATGTAATTCTCCTCATAGCTCCCCATGGGATAATATCGTTCCTTGATGGTGTCTCATAAATAATTCCAAGTGGGTACGATAGATAATAGAGAGGATTCCTCCTCGTCCTTTTTCTCATAGTAGGTTTCCCACCAGTCCTTGACATGGGGGGCGGATTTGAGCAGTGAAAAAATAATCTTCTCTTGGTCAGAAAAGTCATGAATCGATAAATATCCTTCTAATAGATTCAACCATATATCTATGGTGTCTGCATCTATTTGACCATCAAATATGGGAATGTCAATGTTTACTTGTACCTTAAAGGGGGTTGCACCTCCAAAGTGGTTGTTGGATGCAGATGCACCGCTAGTGGGTAGTTGTTGAAGGATCTGGGAGACGTTATCCATCATCACATTCCTTTGTTTTTCAAGGGTTTCCTCGAGCAATATTTTGATAGGATCTATTATCCCCTCATCTTTCTTTTTATCCCCCATGGGTGGTCGTCGGGGTTTGCGAGGTTGATCTTGCAAAGGTTCAACCAGATTGAGCCCTAACTCCTTATACCCTGACCTCATTGGGGAAATGCAAAGAAGGATCGAGAAAGAGTAGACTGCTCTGATACCACTGATCCAAATTTATGTAGGAACACAACAGAATACACAAATAACCATAAATACAAAGATGCAGCGGAAATAACACTTCATTGCATTAATATCAAATAAGTGAAATTTGGTTACAGACATAATGGAAATAAACTAGCTAGGGCATTGGTAGCTTATCTCTGAGAAGAGATGTGGTGGCTACAGGCCTCTGAAATCTATGTTACAATGAGGCTCGAAGGCCTATATATTATTGAGAAACAATGGAAAACCCTAAACATCCAAAAACCTAACCCTAGGAAATGAAACACCAGAATATGGGCCCCGTCGGGGTAAATTGGTACATCGATTTCTCGGGGTCATAACTTTGGCATATTATCTCCCTTTGATGCACATGATACATTGTTAGAAATATCTATCTGAGGACTACAACTATTGACAATGAATATTAATTTTGGAACAGACTCACATTCGTCCGAGATTTAATGCCCAAAAAACATTGTATAGGGCCTCAAAATGGGTTCGGAAGTTCAGGACCTGAAAAACTGCTAAAAATAGTAAATTTTGCTACAATTAAGGAAACTGAAAAATTGAAAGAAACAATGGTGGGGGTCCAAGTGGAATAG
The DNA here is from genome assembly GCA_009831015.1 of Picea engelmannii. Lineage (NCBI taxonomy): Eukaryota > Viridiplantae > Streptophyta > Pinopsida > Pinales > Pinaceae > Picea > Picea engelmannii. The sequence continues at coordinate 74,070 of ML822035.1, read as the reverse complement.
GCGGGTGGCCACCAATATCCACCTGGGTCAATGAAAGTGATGTGGTAGGATGACAAGATGGTGAAATGGTGTTGACTGTGCCCTGACTATGTCAGTGACTAGACTGTACGGTTCAATCACAAGGTGACATGTGGCCCAATCAGAGGATGCCATGTGGCACATCAGATTTATCCAATGTTGATTGTGTAAAAAAAAATTGTTCCTCCTTTGAGGGATTCAAACCCTTGACCTTCGGGTGAGGCAATAGAATACAATGAGGGCGCTAACCGTATGGGCTACTATGGTTCTTATTAAATGATGTGGCGAATATTGCTTTTGTTGTGAAGTGGTGCGCACATTTTGGGATAAGCCCTGGTAGGTAGGGGCTAGCTCAATCGACCGAGGGATATAGACCAAGAGCCAAGACCAAAATGTGGGGCACATGGAGACTTTAAGGCCCGAACACATGGCCACCATATGATTGGAGGTTTGGGTTGGACCAGATGTTTAGGGGCTTGACTGAAGGACTAGGGCCAATGCCTAGCCTAATCCATATGGTAGCGCCATATGAACAGAGGCCCAGAAGAAAGGGGTTGCGTCCAATATTTGGCAGTTTTTGGGTTTTTAAACTATAATATATGATTTTTAATGATTTTTTATGTTGATTTGGGTGGATTTTGCCCATTTTGGGGGGATCTAAAGCCCGATTTGAGGCCAGATCTTGGGAGGAAGTTGGGAAGTGAACCCCAAATCAAGATCTATATAAATCTAATGTTTTTGATAGTCCAGGAGGTTCATATTAGCAAAATGATGATGAGTTTGTGAAGATTGAAGCCATTTTTATGCAGGGAAGCCATTGTGGAAGCGAACTTTGGAGGCCAATTCCAGGAGCTACACTCAACCTTTTTCAGTGCCGTCAATTGTGTTGGATTCTTGAGGTTGACCAGAACACATCCATTCTAGTTTGTAATCCTTTTGATACATTTCTGATTTACTTTTGAAGTATTGAAGAGAAATAAGAAAGCCTCCCCCACTGAGACAAAGGTCCGAAGGTGTAGGAAACCTTGCCAAACTTCGTTAACAACCTTTTTGTTATGATTTGTTATTGTTTATGCTTACTTTTGGATCTACTTTATTTATGATGGCTGCAATATTCTTTCATTAAGTTCTTCTTCTTTCCTTATTTTCATAAATGGTAACTGAACACATGCTTAAAACTCAACCAGGTCTTTAAAGATCATTTTTGGATCAACCATGTTGATAAAGTTGGGGCCACTCAGATGCCTCATGCCTGTAGGATTGGAGTATTGTGGTGAGTGCAACAACAGGAGGGCAACTGAGTCAGTCATCGATACGATTTTTTCTCCCTGTTTTATACTTGATGTTGAGATGGAACTGTTGTAGGTATGTGGACCACTTTTGATGGTGGTCGTTATGCAACTTACCCTGTGTCTGTATGAATTGCAGAGGCTTGTGATCAATGTGGATGATTGTATCCTTTCCTAGAATGTAATGTTTCCACTGACGACAAGCTTTCACAATGAAATACATTTCTTTGTCATAGGTGGGGTATTTATGGACAGTATCTGAGAGTGTCTCACTATGGTATGCTATTGGATGACCATGCTGAGTGAGAACTGCGTCGACAAAATAGTCAGAAACATCAGTCTCAATATAGAATGGTTGTTGCAGATCAGGTAAGGAGAGCATTGGAACTTAGCACAAGTGATGCTTCAGATCATCAAATTCGCATTGTTGTGCCTTCGCCCATGCAATTTTTTCCTTGCCACCAACCTTGGTTACTTGGTTGAGGGCCCACGCAATATGGGAGAATCCAAGCATGAACCTCTGGTAGAATTTGGCAAGTCCCAAGAAGCTTCGAAGCTCAGTTAGTGTGGTCGGGGATGGCTAATCACGAATGACTTGGATCTTAGCTGGATCCACATGTACCCCATTCTCATCAACAATGTATCCAAAGTATTGAACCCTATTCATGCCAAAGGAGCATTTTTCCAAGTTGGAATATAGCTTGTGTTGTCGTAGAGTGCCCAAAACCTGTTGAATATGTTGCATGTGCTCCTCCCAAGTTCTGCTGAAGATGAGGATGTCATCCATATATACCACCACAAAAGAGTTGGTGAAGGGTCTCAATACATCATCCATCAATCTCATGAAAGTTGTTGGTGCATTTGTTAAGCCAAAGGTCATGACCAACCATTCGAAGAGACCTTCTTTAGATTTGAAAGTTGTCTTCCATACATCAGTTGGTTCGATGGGAACCTAGTAGTAGCCAGAATTTAGGTCAATCTTCCTGAAGAAATTTTCCCCCTTGAGTTGGTCAAGGTCATCAATTCAAGGAATTGGGTACTGGTTCCTGACTGTGATTTTGTTCAGTTCTATGTAATCAATACAAAGACACTAGGTCCCGTATTTCTTCTACACCAGCACAATTGGGCTTCCGCAAGGGGAGGAGTTGGGTCAGATGTGACCCTTTTGAAGCAAATCTTGGATTTGGTGCTTTATTTCATCATTTTCCATTAGCAAGTGATGATAGACTGGTCCATTAGGAAGTGGGGCACTAGGGGTTAGATCAATTGGATGTTTGACTTGGCAGTGCATTGGTACCTCGGTGGGTGAGGAGAAGATGTCTCTATACTCTTCCACGATCACGTTCACTTTCTTGTGCTTCAAATAGAGGCTCTGTGTAGAGGTCAAAGATGTGGTGATGACCTTCTGCTTACTATGAGCACGGATCACAAAGAAGATGAACTTCTCAGTCTGTGAAATGACCTTATTGCATTTCTTAGCAAAGATTAAAGAAATAGCGGTAGGAGGTGTTACCTCTAGTATCATGTACAATTGTCTACCCAAAGTAATAATAACACTGTGGTGTCTAGATTCATACACAACATGTCACTTCCACAAATATGGATGGCCTAAAAGAACATCAAAAACTTTAAGGGGAGCAATATCACACAATACCTTGTCTTTGAAGGGCTTGTTGTTATAGAGAAGACGACACTGTTAGCTAACGTAGAGATCTCATCCTTGGTGAAGCCAGCCTATGGTGTAGGCCTGCAGGTGCGTTGTTATCGGAAATTCCAACCGCTTGACGACCTCTGCTGAAATCAGGTTCTTCTGACTATCGCTATCGACAATGAAATGCAACGGAGTTCCCTTTACCCACATCTGTGAGTGAAAGAGGTATTCCCCTTCCTCTAGTTCTTTTGGTTCGCTTGGTTGGAATTTGGTGGTAGCGACAGTGGAATTGGGTTTGACATCGATGATTTGCTTCCCACTTTCTGGATTTGATTTGGAATCGGAATTTACCTCTAACTCGGAAGCTTTCAGCTTGGCCACCAGTGACTTCTTGGAGAGACATTCTTCAGTGTTGTGCCAAGGGCTTTTATGGTATTCACACCATTTTCTTGTGTCCTTCTTCGTCTTCTCATTACCCTTCTTGGGTTGCAACTTGGGCTGGTTGTCCTAAGAGCGACCATATTTTCTCTGTCCCTTATTTTGTGGGTTGGAGATTCCTTTTCCCTGCTTCGGCTGTGAGGATTTTGCAGATCCAAACTCTCACCTCTTTTTCTTAAATTTCTACTCGATCTTGACAGTATATCTATAAGCCACACCTAATGGTGCGATGTCCAGAAAATCCATTTCCATTTGAATGTATCTATGTAGAAAACCATGGTATTTGAGCACCAGATGTCTTTCAGAGTTTTTGATACCCAATTTGGTGCACAGGTTATGGAAAATATTGGTGAAATATGGTACTCTCTGGTCCCTTTCCTGACGCAACGTGGTCTATCTTATGTACTGGTCCTTGTAGCTTCCAACATGGTAATATTGTTCTTTAATTACATCCCTGAAGGAATCCCATGCGGGGGAGACCACAAACATTACAGATTCCTCTATGGCCCTTTTCTCAGAGTAAGTATCCCACCGGTCCTTAACATGGGGGATGTCCTTGAGGAGTGAAAAAGTAATATTTTCCCTATCAAAAAAATTGCGAACCAAAAAATACCCTTCGAGAAGATTCAACCATTTTATCTACAAAATATGCATCTATCAGTCCTTCAAATAATGGATTATAAAAATTTACTTGTACCTTGAAGGGGGTTGTATGACCGCTTGATGAAGATGCATCTCTTGTGGGCAGTCGTTGAAGGATCTGTGCACAGTTGTCCATCATTTTGTTCCTTTTTCGCGCAAGGGATTCCTCGAGAAACATTTTAAAAGGATTATTTTGCTCCGTCATCTTTCTTCTCATCCCCCATGGGTTTTTGTTGGGCTTGGCGTGGCCAATCTTGCAAAGGCTCGACTAGTTTGAGTCCTAACTTCTTGTAGCCAGATCTTGTCAAGGACATGCATAAAGAAAAATAAATGAAGAGCAGACCGCTCTGATACCATTGATCCAGATTTATGAGTGAAATGAAAGGAATAAAAGGCCGAATAAAATAAAATAGAGATATATACAACAACAATAGATATCCAATGAACAATAACTGCTATTGAATAAATCAAATAGGCTGAAATTGTAAAACTACAAAACTGGAAACAACTTGCTCGAATGGTGGTAACTATCTTTGAGAAGAGATGTGGCTTGCTATGTGCATCCATCTGAGCAGAATGATTACAATGAGGCTCCAAATGCCTTTTTAACATTACTAATGAATTCCAAAACTCTAGACATCCAAAAACCCAACCCTAGGAGATGAAATGCCAAAAGTTATGTGGGCCCCTATGGGTAAGTTGGTACCTCAACTTCTAGGGGTCGTAATTTTTGCATATGACCTTCATTTTAGACGTGTGATAGCCCGTTGGAAAGGTCTTTTAGATAACTACGCATTATGTTGTCAAACTCTAACTCCGTCTACAATTTGATTGTGGCATGCCAAAAAACCATTGTTTAGGGCCCCAAAATGGCCCTAGAAGTACAAAAAGATGTGCTGACACGAAAACTTAAAAAATAAGCCAGTTGGGTTAGGTGGGCAGCCACCAATACCCACTTGGATCATGGATACAATTCTCTCTTTTTTCGAGGACAACCTCAAGTTGCAACCAAATGGAACCTTTTCGTTCAATATTGGAAGTCTAGTTTGAATACAACAATTTGATCCAACCACTTTGTTTAAGCAAAAGACATAAAAATTGGATGAATTTTAGAGTGGCTAGGAAGATCCAAGTTGTAATCCTCTAGCCAAATGTGTTTGAGGACCTTATAGGGTCCATAAAACTTGGGAGAAATATTTTGGTGTTGGTTTTCTTTGAGGGAGGTCTGCTTATAAGGTTGCACATGAAGGAACACATTATCCCCTTCTTCAAAATGATAGTATGAGTGATGTTGATCATCCTATTGCTTCATCTTGTTCAAATCCATTACCAGATTATACTTGAGGGTGCAAAGAATGTTGGGCCAAGATGCGAGATTTTTCTCTACCTCCTACACCTTAGAGACTTCTGGTAAGTAGGATAATAGTGATGGGGGATTTTAGCCAGAGACAACCTCAAAATAAGTCATTCAAGTAGCACCATGATAAGTTGTATTATACCAGGATTCATCTAGAGGTAACCACTTGAACCATTGGAATTGTCACTACGAAATAAAGCATCACAAATATTCTTCCAAGCACTTGTTATAATCTTCAATATAACCATTATTTTAGGGTTGATACATTGTGATAAGATTCAATTGAGTGCCCTAGAGCCAAAACAACTCTTTTTAGAAATTTCTAGTAAAATTTGGGTCATAGCTCATCACAATAGATTGCGACATACCATGGAGTTTAAATATATTATCCATGAATACTTGAGAAATTGTAAAGGCTTTAAAGGGGTGTTATAGAACACAAAAATGAGCATATTTGGAAAAGAAATCAACCATAACCATGGTGATGAATTTATTTTCATATTTTGGTAACCTCATAATGAAGTCCATAGAAATGTCAGTCCTTACAACTGGATAAATGGGAAAAGGTTGTAGCTTTCCTAGAGGTTTCACTGTCTCTCCCTTGTGTCATTGGAAAATGTCACATTCTACTACAAAGGTGTGGATATCCTTTTTCATTCCTTCCCAAAAAAATGAATTTTTGGTAGTTTCATATGTTTTATGATACCCAAAATGACTTGTTGTTGGATGGGGATGTTTTTCATATAGAACCCATGATTTAAATGCAGACTATATTTTCAAACAAAGATTCCATTTATAACGATGCTCTTTATTTTTCTAAGTGTAGCCCTGATATGCATGCAGTTCCATTTGAATTTGTTGGATCATGCTAGCAATTTTGGATCTATTAACCATTTATTGTTGACATTTGTCAACCATCCTGCTACTATGAAGGAGAGAGAAAATATAGACAAGATAGACCCTTCCTCTTCATACTTTTGAGAGAGAGCATCAACTACTGCATTCTCCTTGCCCTTATTATAAATTATCTCATAGTCATATCCCAACATTTTGGTGACCCATTTTTGTTTCTCAAGGGAAGAAATATGTTTCTCCATAAATTATTTCAAGCTGGGATTATTAGTTTTAATATGGAAACATTGTCCTAGTAGGTATGGATGCCAAATATCCACAACATTCAATATAACCATCATCTCCTTTTCATAAGCTAATATTCCCGAGTGCCTCCCATGTAGTTGTTTGCTAGTAAAATCCAATGATCACCCCTCTTGAATGAGTACTACTCCAATTCCTTTACCTAAAGTGTCGAATTCCAAGACAAAGGGCTTAATGAAGTTGAGCATAGTGAGTATTGGGATTGTACACATAGCATCCTTCAAGTCTTGGAAGGCTTGTTTTGCAACATCAATCCAACTAAAAGATTCTTTTTAAGCAAGGTTGTGAGGGGATTTGCAATCTTACCATAGTTCCTTACAAACATTCTATAATGACCAATCAAAGAAAGAAAACCTCTTAAACTTTTAATATTTTTGGGGTGAGGCCAATCCTTCATTACTTCATTTTTTTTTGGATCCACACACACACCATCATGAATAAGGATATGGCCCAAATATTCCACTTTAGAGACACCAAAGGCACATTTGGACCTCTTGATAAAGAGTTGATGAGAAACATGTAGGTGTAAGACCTGATTCACATGGGTGACATGGGATTTCCAAGTTTTATTATAGATCAATATGCCATAAAAATTATGCAAAAAGGGTTGAAATATTTTGTTCATGAGACTCTGGAAGTTGGAAGGTTCATTGAAAAGGCCAAAGGGCATCACCAAGAAGTTGTAATGGCCTTCATGAGTGCAAAAAGAATTTTTAGGAATATCTCCCTCCTTCATGCAAATTTGGTGATAGCTTGAGCAGAGTGATCAAGTTTGATAAACAATTGAGCACCCTTGAGCTCATCCAAAAGGTCATCAATGACTAGAATGGGAAACATATCCTTGACTATTAGTTTTTTGAGAGCTTGGAAGTCAGGACACATGTGCCAAGTTCCTTCTTTCTAGAGGACCATGAATATTGGTGAAGAATAAGGGATAGTACTACAGTGGATGACACCAACGTCTAACAGCTCCTAAACTATCTTTTCTATTTCATTGTTTTGGGAAAATGGATGGCAATATAGGCATACATTAGGTAGGATACTAGGTGGGAGACTACTTGGTATGAGTGGAATAGAATGATCACCACATTTGATCATTTTCATGGTGATCACCACATTTGATAGAACCTCCATTAGCAATCATGATTTGGAAGTTGTTCACAACATGGATGTAGAAATGTGTTTCTTGGGATACATGTTAATGAATAAAGTTATAGGTTCTAATACTATCAATTAAGATAATGACTTTGTGATGTTTAATGGAGCCAATCAATTTGAGGGTTTGGGGAGCATAAATACCAGTCAATGAATGTAGGGAGATACAAGGTTCTGCATCTTATATAGTAGAAGAGGGGATGTCTTCAATGGGTGGATGAATAGTCTCTAGAGGTATAATGTCAACTTCATAATTATAAATGTCCTATTAAATGGACACAAAGAGTTTTTTCTCCTTAATTTACACCTAGGAAAATATTTCTCATCACAATTGTAGTAGAGACCTTAAAGTTGCACTCCACAATTTTGTATCAAGTTAATTTGTGGATCTTGAGGAGTGGAAAGGATGAGGAGGGATTGGTGAGGGGGAGTAGTGGGATGGGGATGGGTAATAAATTAGATCTTTTTAATTTGGGCATCCACCACCTTTTTGGATTCTTGGGGTCTTTGTGATGCCTCCAACCAAATAGTAGGATGAGACATTAATACTTGTGCATGTATCTCTTTTTTGAAACCACTAATAAAGCATTCCCTTAAAAATCTTGGGAAAATATTGAAGWTGTGTTTGGTAAACACAATATTATTTKATCCAAATCGATTGAAAATCAATTAATGACTTTAAGTCCCAATGATTTTACTTCCATTTAAGATTATTTATCTAAGTTTAAACCACTTAGAATTTTATGTAAAGACTTTCAAATAGATTTGAAGGATCACTGATGCATATATGTTATTCTTGCTAAGCTTGGTAGTGCATATTTTGTCTTTTTATCTACCTCTTATGCCACCATAGAATCTCTAGGGAGTTCTTACCAAACTCCCACTCTTGAGTCCTTTTGTGATTCTATGATTAGACAACAATATAATCTTGTGCAACTTGGAGTGATCAACACTACAGGTACATCCAAAAAAGCCTTAGTGGTCCAGTAGAGAGATAAATCCAAGGATCCCAAGAAGCAAAATCCTCACCACAACAATAAGAAAAACAAGGGTCTAAAAATCTCTTATCTAGCTTCTACTCCTAATGGTGACAAAGGAGCTAAATACAAAACTAAGAATACTAACATGAATTGCAACTTTTGTGGGAAAGATGGTCATGTAGAGTCTACACGTTTTAAAAATATGGAGGCCTTATAAACAGTAATGAAAAAGCACAACATCAATATTGATTCTTCTTCTTCTCATGGACATGCACTTTCTTCATCTGATTTATCATTCAATGCAACTTATACTTCTTCTTTCGATGAGTGGATTATTGATTCTGGAGCATATTAACATATGGCTAAGTATAAAACCATTTTTTTTGCTCTAAATGAATGTAACACTAAACAAATATTTGTTAGTGATGATAGATCTCTTAATATTGTAGGGTATGGAATAGTTCAGGTAGATAATGGTCATTTCAATGATGTATTATGTGTTATAAGTATTTCTTGAAACCTTCTATCAATGTATCAGATCACTCATTTAGGTGAAGGTAAAATTGTAGAGTTTTCATGTCACCAAGTAATAATCAAGGATTTAAAAGATCCTAAGCATGTCTTAACAACTGGAATTGTTGATGATATTCCCTGATTGTACAAGTGCGAAAACTTTGGATCACCATATTTTCCATCAATTTTTGTTTCTCACGGCGATGACTTGAGTAAACTTTGGCATGAGCGGTTTGGTCATCTAAACTATCACTCATTCCAACAACTATGTAATCAACATATAATGACTGGTCTTCCTCTCGTTTCTTATAGAGATGGTGTTTGTGTCAGTTTTGTTCTCGGAAAACATCATCAAGACAATTTTAAAAAACGTTCCTCTTGGCACGCATCATCCCCTTTGAAAATTTGTAACATCCCCACTATAATCCCCAGTTTAATTAATGTTATGTAGATATAATGTGGCTATGACCAAAGTGATGTAATATGCAAATTGTATTTCTCTGTTTTAATAATAAAATGTGATGTCAGTTGCTAAGGGGAAACAAACAAAATGAGGGATGAATTAATCCACAAGAGAGGGGAGGGTCTAAGAGAATTCCTAAGAGGGGGTCCAAGGGGGAATTACCCATGTATATTAATTCAACCCATTTTCCTAAATTTGGTATTGGTATATGAACCTTCTAATTTCTGATTGAGTGCTCCCAAAGCCAATCATTGAATACATGTAAGAGTGTGGGTGTGAGTAGTCACATCCCACAGTTATTGGGCACATGGGGGTTGAGTACAATCAACTTGGGGTAATTAGTTGTAAAATTATGTTTTTGTGAGTTTTTCACACTATAATGTCCCTCAGTTGGGCCAACGGACATTATGTTATGGTATTATAGCCTCTAGTTTAAACACTAAGCTTATATGGGCTCGAACTAGTGCGAATTTGAAAACTTGATTGTTGTAGTTTTTTCTGTGGCAAATTTGGGGAAAAATGGTGAAAAATTAGAGAGAAATCCCCAAGTTCATGAGCACAATTCAACATAAATGACTTAGAGCTATTTAACGGGTTTAATGGATCTAATTTACAAATTTTTGGAGTTGAATCTGACTTGGAATGGTCAAATTTTGAGTTTTAATGGTTGTTGTAGAGTTGCAGGTAGTTTTGAAAATCGACGATTGTTGGCGCACAGTGGGAAGACCCAGGGTTAATCATCAATACACAAAAATAACCCTTATAAACCAACCCTTTCAACATCACCTAAAATTAAGTGAATCATCACCCGAGGCATCTAGAGGGGATGTAGGAACTTCCTTTTATTCTGGTGCAGATCCTAAAAATTAGTCAAAACTTATCTAAAACACCTATCCAACATGCCCCCAACACTCAGGCCTTCTTCCTGTTTTCCATGAATATTTCTAAGGTATCCTTTGCTATCGTGGCCTTCTCCTTGACCTCTGTCTCCTTTTGCAAAATGGTGTCAATTGTCTCAAAAGTAATCTGAGTTTGCATCTTATCGACACTTTCTTCAACAACCTGCTTGACAATACCTCGAGCAGTTGCTAAGGCCGTTGTCACTCTATAAGCTTCATAATGTAACACTTCAATATTTTGCACACAAGCCTACTGCACTGATCAAAATCTGGACCAGGGGTCAAAATTTAGCTCAAAAATCAAAGTTCTCGGAATTTCCTCAAAATGAACAAGTACATAGCCCTCGTTTTCACGAACCCAACAGAACTTGTTTGGGTTCAAACGGACGTCGGATGAGAGAGATATCGCGATCTGTTTGAATCACCAAATAGGGAAAAACATTGTGCTGACTGTGCAGTCCATACAGTCCGTACGGATGCTGTTGTGGCAGAGGCCGTATGTTGACATGGAAGAGGCTGTACGTCCGTATGTTGAGGTGGCAGATGATGATGTGGCATTCACTTATTGGCAGATGTGGTCGAATCAAATTGTGACACGTGGAATTTAATGGGCAAATGGTGTGGTGCCACGTGGCCCAGTCGTGGGCTGCCACGTGGCACCATGGCAATGGTTGTTTGTTCAAAATTTTATGGAGTTCACCAAAATCGAACCCCGGACCTCCATGCGTGTGCAACGCTTTAGCAATGGTCGCCCAACCAACATACCATACATTGTTACTTATTATCTATATGGTTTAATATATATTTAAGTTTGGTTTATTGTATGGTTGGCGTGGGGGTCGGGCTGGGGCTTAGCCCCAGCCCCCGATTTTATGTGTTTTAATGTGACCAACCATGGAGTTTTGGTGCGTATATTATACACAGAGCTATCCCCAATCACATACACAATAGCATATGACCGATGGTTCATTTGCGCAGGGATTGTCAAACGGTTAAGCCACGGTTTTGAACGTTCCTCCCATGCGACCACTGCCAAGTATATACGCGGGAGTTTCAAACGAGCATAACCATGCGCCTACATTTTCCTGGACACTTGTCAACTTATGCGCTCGCCATTTGTCAAGTGCTCATGCCATTTGGCATTGGAGCCCTTTTGCGCGTTAAGACTTGGTCCTATGACTCACATGACCTCGGCCTTGGCAGTTAGGGGCTGGGCGCGCCCTAATTGTTCGACAGTTTGATCATTTTTGTGGTTACACACATGTGCTAGGTTTTAACACGAATTTTTGAGCGTGTTCTTTGTTGAACACCTAGAGGTGCGTTTTGGCGAACCAGAGACAACAAGCTTGAAGGAAGAGAATGGTAGGAGGCCTATCTTCTTCATTTTTTGGCCAAATGAGGTGTCGTAAAAGACCAGATAGGGGTTTTTGGATGTTTTGAATCCATTGGCACTATTTTCACAAGCATTTGAAGACTTATTTTGTAGGTTTTTAACCATTGAAGTTTTAGGAAGCTCCAGGGAGCTTGAAGCCCTCATTGTTTGAGGTCATGCTCAGATGAGCCTATGTTTTATTTTTGTGATTGAATAATCATTTTTGGCTAATTGATATGCTCTGAACACTTTGGGATAGGTTTCAGATCCATTTGAGGACTTTTACAGGTGTTTTTTCCACAAAAAATCTCAAGGAAGCTTATGGCCACATGTAGAAGAGGTCATGCCTAGATGAGCCGTGATCCGTTTTCAGAGTTTTATTAGTCATTTTTGGGGTTTTTATGTATTTTGAACCCAATGGTATAGTAATAATTTCCATTGGAGTTGAGCAGCAGCTTGTAAAATAATTTTTGACAAATTAATCCTAGAGAGCCAAGTCCATTGATGGAGGCTCAAGGAGATGTAGCCCAGAGAGGGGTGAACTCCTTTATCATGTTGTTCTTGTTGTGAGTGTTTGCTGGTTATTATTTGCTGCAAGTTATTTTTGTTGTTGTATTTATGAAAAAAAGATATTTAATCTTGCAAAGACCTCACACATAACCATTTAAAAGAAGCATGAATTTAACACATGATTTATCTTGCATATTTTAACACATGGAGCAAGGTCCTATAAAGTTTTATTTTTATGAAATAGAGGGTGCTTGCATAGCATAATAAGTCAGCCCACTATTTTCAGATCAGGTGGTATCAGAGCATAGTTTGTTTTGCTCATGTATTTGCCATTGATAGCTTGAGATTTAGCTGTTGGTATTGTGCAAGTCTTGTGTTGAAGTTTGATATCTTGCGAGGATGGAGGAAGCTTCAAACATTGATAGTTCTCATACATCTTCATTATCTAAGTTATTTGACAAAGATATGTTGAAGGAAATTCTATCCATGAGAGATGTGGTGAAAGAGATGTGGGAAGATAGAAAGGAGAGCATTTCCCTTGAAGAGCAGTTGATGGCCATGAAGAAGGAGAAAGACCAGCTTCTTGAAAAGTTGCATGAGATGGAGGCTCAACTCCATGAGTCAAAAGAAACCCTTACCAAGTACATGCATGAACATGAGGTATGCAATGTTAGTTTATCCTCAAATTTCTCTCAAGATGAATGTTTTGGTGTTTTTGAAAATCACACAAGAGGAATAGGGTCCAAATTATTGTTAAAAATGGGCTATGAAGGTAGAGGTTTGGGAAAGCATGCACAAGGCATTATTGAGCCTATTTTTGTTGAAGAGAGACCCAAGTATTGTTGTCTTGGATATGAACAAAAAGATGGAGCAAATTCCAAAGTTGAGGAGACAAGGGAAAAAGTTCCAAGAACAAATTTTGTTTCAAGTTCACCTCCTCAAGAAGGCTTTGTTGATGGGAGAAATTGACCGTCCGTCAATTGGAAGAGTGGAATCGGTCCGGGGTTGTCTAATAACCCAATCCATTTGGGATGAACCACCCTGACGGGTTTAGCGGCTCTGTTAGCCGATCTAAGGTCCTAAGAAAACAAAAAAGAAAGCTAATCTAGAATAACTAATCTAACTAAAAACAAATAAAACAAACTAATAAACCAATCTAACTAAAACTAACTATTAAACAAACTAAACTAAAACTAATTATTAAAACAAACTAAACTAATCTAACTATTCTATATATACAATCTACTAACTACTACTATACTAAGTCTAACTAATTAACTATCTAACTACTAACTGAAATATAACTTATTCACAAAATGTACAATATCTACAATTTACAGATTTGAATAAAACCTGGAAAATTCATTTATATTCTGCCCTAAGACAGAAAACAATATTTTTGTTGATTTTATAATTTTATGAACAGAAATAAAACATAAAACTAACTAAACTAAATCACTAATCTAAACTACAAATATATCTAACTAAAATACTAATAGTATACTAACAAATTAATGAAAATAAATTACAAATTGACCTGGAGAAATGTTCTAGATTTTCCCTGTGTATGATGATTGTTTTAGTTGATAAGAGGGAGGAAACCTGCACCGAATTATCCAGGAGATTCTCATAAACGATAGCTGCAGTGCTCTTCAAGTGTGATTACAGGACAAACAAGACATAAAAATCACAACAATCATATGATTTATAAATCTCCACAGTTAGATAAACCCGTTTGCAAAGACTTATACCAAATAATTCAATTGATGAAGAAGAGAAATATGTCATTCATTAACTGAATAAAGTAATTGCTTTGTTTTTAAATGTTGAAAGAAATCATACATGGATCATATTAATTAAATCACATCATTTTGCAAAAGACTATGATAGAAAAAGTAGTCTATAATCAATTACTAATGACATGCATAAACTTGAAACAAAAAATTGATATTATGAAAGCGAAAGATGTAGTAGAACATCAACTTCTGTCTCAGTTTGTATTAGGAATCCATAGCTTGGTTCTCCCACAAGTGAGGATGATCCTTATTACAAAAAATAATAAGTATTTATAGGTTTTCCACAGGGTAAAACCTCCCTGTAGAAGTTATCAAAATTGTTTACATAAATCTGGGCAGATATCCCTAGTTTAACTAAACTAGGAACCTACAATAAAACTAAAATACACAAATATTCCCCTAGCCTGTCCAACATGTCCCATGCAATTCGAATTTACCTGAAAAGGGTAAAAAATGGACAAGTTAGAAGGATCCTTTATTAATAAAATAATAAAAATCTAATTCTATAGACTAGCTACAGAATCTTGCGATTCTGTAGCTGGTCTAAATAAGACACAGAATCAACATTAAAATCGATTGAAAATCTTTTTAAAGAATTAAATTCAATTAACAACCAATAGCTATTTGAAAATGAATCATCGAAATTGAAATGGTTATGCCATTTGAAATCAAACAGGATCAAGATCAATCAAATGATCATAGAGATACGCGTACTCTGTTTCTTTTGTTACCACAAAATCAAACGAACATAATCATAATCAACAGTTGTGAAATTGTTTAATATCAATTTGAAACTAATATAATCAAAACAAATTGTAGGCAATTGTTATGCCACCTTATCAACAGGAGATATGATCGAATCCAGCAAGATCATTTTCAAATTGTTATAACTGTATTGACATAGAAAACGATTCATGCCACGAGTGGATCGACTCAAGCTGGCGCGAAAATCAATTCAAATGAAATCATAACAGGATCAATTAATTGGTAACAAAATTCGTAAGAATTATCCAATCGTTTGTTATTACAAATTGGGCAAACAAGATTGATTGACTCTGATCAAAATCGTTCCATTCAAACGAATTATAACCGATTTTGATAGAGATAACCTAGGTCGACCAATTCGTTTTTAAAATCAAACAGAGCAACAATTATAATATGAATCCAACTCATAAAACAATCTTGCCAACTCAAGATATGGGATAATCCAATCAGAATAAGAGCGAATCGAACAGTTAATATTTTAACATAGTTATTATGAATGAAACCCATTCCACGATTCGGGCACATTTGCACAGGCTTAGATGAGAGCATTGTTTTCATACGAAACAGAGTAGTTCTTTCCAAATTCAAACCGAACAGAGTTGTATTCCTGTTCTTAGAAGATTACATGACACAACATATTACAAGATCGTAACAACCAAACTCATTGAAATCGTTTGCCAATCACAACGTATGAACCATAACGAAATCAAATCCAAACATGATCGTATTCTAAATTGAGCATGAAAAAATTCCTGTTTAGAGTAGGTACAAAACGAATTCAATTGAAAGCAATCCATCAGTTTCGTTAACTCAATCAGACAAACGAGCAAATCAAATCCAAACAAAGAACATTCAAATCCAATAACAATCTATCAATGGCTAAACTGGGAATGGTCAACTCATGTATCTAAAACGAAATTCCATTTATTTTTAGCAAAGCAAAAAATATACAGGATGAACACATTATGACAGAGCCATTTCGAAATATAAACAGAGCTATTCGAAGACCAAATTCCAATCACTATATTAATCCTGGTCATTCACAAAACTAAAATGCTATAAAAATCCATACCTGTATGGCGAGCAGATGGCTTGATCACGACAATTTGGAGTTGATAATGGCTGTGGCCAATTCAACATTCTTGAAAACGATGGAGCCATTTGTCTTCTGCTTCTTATCAGTTGCTTGGAGTTGGTCTCTTTGGCTGGTCAACACGGCAACTTGACTTTCCAATGATTGAATTTTTGATTGGAGTAGGGGAACGTCGATGTAGTATCGTTCCAACCACAAATCACATTGGTCACAGGATGACTGTCCGGGTTTCAAAAAAGCAGGCGAGGGTTTGGACATATTGCTGAGGGTTTCGTTAGGCAATTTAATCCTTGGGTAACTGGGATCGTTTCTTAGGCATGGGGGAAGGTTCGAAACAAAATCATAAGGGGGCTCGGAGGCTAGGCCCTGTGAGTAAGAGTACTCACTGGCTAGGAAACATTCTATGTCAGATTCCGAATCCTCACTAAGGACAATGGGCTTCTGCTCAATCATGGGTTTAGGTTTATTCCTAGCCATCCTTGAAATAAGCCGAGTGTTCTTTTTACCCTTGGCATTATCAGTAGGGTTTGCCTTAGCCTTTTTTCTCATAGGTCTCTTTATAGCCTCGGCCTTCTCAGTTCCAACGTCTGGTAAGTCAATAGCAGGGTCGAACGAAGGCTTAGGAGAGGGCAATAGGATATGGAAGGGCATGGGTGGCCCGACCTTGGTTTCATTTACCATAGGCTTGTCAACCTGGACAGGGTTTGTGTCATCAAAACCATTTTGAGCAACAAAATCTCTCCAGCTATCACCATGTAGACTTAAGTAATGAACAATGATAAGTTTAATAAGTCCATGGTGGAACAGGCTACTGTCGTCTTTCTCCCTTTTAAACCTTTTCGACCTTTTATATAGGCTACGTTGAAAGTAAAAGGGCATATTCAATGGGTATCCCATAAAATTCATTAACAAACACAGGTGGTAGAGAAACACACGTCCATATTGACCTTCACAGGTCACGAACTATTTGACTATTATGAAAAGGTCATGCCATCGTGGTTTAAGCATGGATATGGGCATACCTCTGTCACAAGAGGTGACCTTTCGGGAGACGAATAGTAGTGGCCATGGAACCTCTTCGACTTTCAAATTTTTGAACCAACGTTGGCCCGTGGCAGGTAACCCTGTAGCAGAACTAATAAAATCCTCATTGATTTCTAACTGGATGTCACCCACCTTGGCTCTACAGCCATCAAAAGTCAGGGCGAACTACTGTGCCACAAATAAGTTAAAACCCTCAAATCTCTGCACGAAGGTAAGCCAACCGTTATCCTTCAAGTATTTGCGGGCATTGTCAAATAACAGTAAGGCTTGGCTGCCATTCGGTTCGATTCGCAACACCAGTGCCATGGAGCCGAGCACACGGTAAGTCCAGGGTTTGGATCATAGCACACACATTAGCAAAGTGCATGAAGGGTTATCCGAGCTAACATAAGTAAACAGGAATAAGGGATAGGCATAAATGTCATCGTGCGAAGGTGTTGGAGCTTATCTCTGCCATGCAAAATAGTTATTGCGAAGGTACAACCACCGACTTATAGCTGTTCTACCCATTATGGTATAGTTCAACAATCATGTCACATGGCCGACCAATGAAACCAATGATAAGTGTATAAACCAATGCGCGCAATCAACGTTGTGCCATAGTTTTAAACCATCAACATTCAATTTGAAACCAATATCAAATATTTAACCATGCGCTAATGTGTCTTCATATAATCAACATACCAATAGTTATGAAAACACGAACATAAGCATTATATTAAAAGATATATATGAAGGATTTAATCATAACCCCTATGTATTTTCATGAAACCAATGGTCAAGTAGGTCAAATAAAATGCAAATCCAAATGCCAATGCATTACAAACTCAATGAAACCAAGTCACATAGTCAATACAAGAATGTCCAATGAGTATAGTTCGAAAGTTTTGCCAGCTGCATAATGATAAGTGAAAAGTAAGCGCAATAGGCATATTGACAAGAAGGATCATGAAAGTTCAAATAATGATTTCAATGTGACTTTGAAAGACTAAGTTTTCACGCTTATAGTCGTGAAAACAAAACGAAGGTAAATGTGCAAATGTCGCAAAAATAAAAGTGTCATTTATTTGAAAATTGTGAAGAAAATTGATGTTTGCAAAACATTGGTGTGGGCAGCTTATAAGACAATGGAAAAATGTGATTTGGCTGCCAACAGGCTTTAAAGGTGAAAGTTCAAGAACTTTTGTTGAAAGTTCAACCCCTCCAACATGCAAAGTATGTGTTCAAGATGAATGCAAATGTGTGAAATGAAAGAGTTGTGACAACGATGAGGACAAGAACACTGTTGTTGGTCTTCAAAGGAGAGCTTGTAACTCTTCAAATTCACCTCCTCAAAGAGGCAATAAAGGTGAATGTTCAAGGTATAATTTTGCTTATCATTCAGTTGCTTTTGATTATGTTAAGCATGATAAATTTGCATGTAAAAATGGAAGAAAAAATCCATGTACATATTGTGGTTTATATAACCATCATGTTTCGAAATGTTGGAAAAGATTGACCACTTTCAGGAAACTTTACAAGCAAAGACAACGTGAAAAAAGGATGAAAAAGATTTGTACTTATTGTCATAAGAGGGGTCATCTCATTGACCAATGTTGGACATTGCATCCAACCACTCATCCACAGTACAAGAAGTAGATGGATAAAGAGATTGGCAAGAATGGAAGACGAGATTCCATTATCGATGTGTGTCAAGATGATTCACAAGAGGACGATTTCCAGCAGAAAAAGTCACCATTGAGTTGGCTTGGTAAGAAATAGTTGGATTTCTTGAGTAAGTAAGGCTTGCATTTTCTATTGTAAATGCACTTTTTAGCCTTATGTGTGCATTTATGTTGATAGTATGATAAGTTGCAGTAGTTTATCACAACTTGTATGATGCAAGTTGCATGTGAATGCAATTCATTTGATGGCATTCTTGTTGTTGCACAACTTCGCCAGGAGGATGTAAAACATGGGTACGATGTTCACTTGTTACAGCCATATATCTTTTTCATATTCATCTCTTATGTACCCACATGTTTTGGGTTTATGTACTTATGTTTGTACTTGAAGGAGAGTTGAAGAGCTATGCACAGGTATTTGTTTTTGTGTATGTGTAAGCAGTGAACCTGGTGATAGTCCATAATGAATGACTCATGATTGATTCATGATTGTGTATCATGAATGTCGACTTGTTATTAGGAAGGTTGATATGTTTCAAATGAGTCTCGACTTGTGTCGATGATTTTCTGATGACTATGTTGTGTCGAACATGTTTTTTGACTTGTGTTTAGTCGATGGTGTTTGTTTGGTTGTAAGTTGATTTTGAGTACACAAAGATACAGGAACGCCATGTACTTTGATGAAGTACAAGATGCGACCATTTGCTTGAAGAGCAAAAAGACATTGTTGGCATCATTTTCAGTCTTGTATAAATTTGTTTTCAAGATTGATGGTTTTCTTGGCTTGTGACAAGATGTCGCAGGAAAGTTTTTGCAGCCATTGGAGAGTGGATTGTGTTGATGCCAAAGAGTTCACAAGAGGGAATTGATTCTCAGTTGGAAGGTTGTCAGTATTCCAAGCACAAAGAGAATAGTGGGTCAGCAACAGCCAGAGAACAATGGTTGAAGGACATAGTCAGTTGCAGTGCAAGGCATGTCAAAGTATCCAGGTGATTGTCAAAAGAATTTTCAAGTAGAATCAGTTGATAGAAATTGAAAGTAGAGGAGTATTGAATTTCAGACAGATAATCATAAGATTTTGTGGGTCCAAAATCCTTTCAGTGGGAAGGCATGATCAAAATCTGGACCAGGGTCAAAATTTAGCTCAAAAGTAAAAGTTCTTAGAATTGCCTCAAAACGAAGAGGTGCGTAGCCCTCATTGTCACGAACCCAATGCAACTCGTTTGGGTTCAAATGGACATCGGATGAGAGAGATATCATGATTTGTTCGAATCGCCAAACAAAGAAAAAAACTGCGCTGACTGTGCAGTTCGTACAGTCCGTACGGATGCTGACGTGGAAGAGGCCGTACATTCGTACATTGAGGTGGTAGATGATGATGTGTCATTCACTTATTGGTAGATGTGGTTGAATCAAATTGTGACACATGGCATTTAATGGGCTAATCATGTGGCGTCACGTGGCCCAGTCGTGGGCTGCCACGTGGCACCATGGCAATGGTTGTTTGTTCAAAATTTTATGGAGTTCACCAGAATCGAACCCCGGACCTCCATGCGAGTGCAGCGCTTTAGCATTGGCCGCCCAACCAACATACCACACATTGTTACTTATTATCTATATGGTTTAATATATCTTTAAGTTTGGTTTATTGTATGGTTGGCGCGGGGGTCGGGCTGGGGCTTAGCCCCAGCCCCCGATTTTATGTGTTTTAATGTGACCAACCATGGAGTTTTGGCTCATATATTATACATGGAGCTAGCCCCGGTCACATACACAATAGCATATGACCGACGGTTCATTTGCGCAAGGATTGTCAAATGGTTAAGCCACGGTTTTGAATGTTCCTCCCATGCGACCACTGCCAAGTATATACACGGGAGTTTCAAATGACCACAGCCATGCACCTACATTTTCCTAGACACTTGTCAACTTATGCACTCACCATTTGTCAAGTGCTCATGCCATTTGGCATTGGAGCCCTTTTGCGCGTTAAGACTTGGTCCTATGACTCACATGACCTCGGCCTTGGCAGTTAGGGGCTGGGCGCGCCCTAACTGTTCGACAGTTTGATCATTTTTGTGGTTACGTGCATGTGCTATGTTTTAGCATTAATTTTTTAGCGTGTTCTTGGTTGAACGCCCAGAGGTGCGTTTTGGTGAACCAGAGACAACAAGCTTGAAGGAAGAGAATGGCAGGAGGCCTATCTTCTTCATTTTTTGGCCAAATGAGGTGCCGTAAAAGCCCAGATAGGGGTTTTTGAATGTTCTGAATCCATTGGCACTATTTTCATAGGCATTTGAAGACTTCTTTTGTAGGTTTTTAACCATTTAAGTTTCAGGAAGCTCCAGGGAGCTTAAAGCCCTCATTGTTTGAGGTCATGCTTAGATGAGCCTATGTTTTCTTTCTGTGATTGAATAATCATTTTTGGCTAATTGATATGCTCTAAACACATTGGGATAGTTTTCAAATCCATTTGAGGACTTTAGAGGTGTTTTTTACACAAATAAGCTCAAGGAAGCTTAAGGCCACATGTAGAAGAGGTCATGCCCGGATGAGCCATGATCCATTTTCAGAGTTTTATTAGTCATTTTTGGGGTTTTTATGTATTCTGAACCCAATGGTACAGTCATAATTTCCATTGGAGTTGAGCAGCAGCTTGTAAAATAATTTTTGACAAATTAATCCCAGAGAGCCAAGTCCATTGATGGAGGCTCAAGGAGATGTAGCCCAGAGAGGGGTGAACTCCTTTATCATGTTGTTCTTGTTGTGAGTGTTTGCTGGTTATTATTTGCTGCAAGTTATTTTTGCTATTGTATTTATGAAAACAACATATTTAATCTTGCAAAGACCTCACACATAAACATTTAAAAGAAGCATGAATTTAACACATAATTTATCTTGCATATTTTAACACATGGAGCAAGGTCCTATAAAGTTTTATTTTTATGAAATAGAGGGTGCTTGCATAGCATAACAAGTCAACCCATGAATATTTCTAAAGTATCCTTTGCTATCATGGCCTTCTCCTTGACCTCTGTCTTCTTTTGCAAAATGGTGTCAATTGTCTCGAAAGTAATCTGAGTTTGCATCTTATCGACACTTTCTTCAACAACCTGCTTGACAATACCTCAAGCGGTTTCTAAGGCCGTTGTCACTCTATAAGCTTCATATTGTAACACTTCAATATTTTGTGTGCAAGCCTACTGTACGACCTTTAGCTGATTCAATTTTGAATATAGCTTCGCATTCTCATCCATTCTCATTACCACCTTGGTTGGCAGTAATGTGGCCATGACTTCTTTAAATTTGTGTGCCTTGTCTCGAGCAACCTGTATTTTCTGACTAATTTCCTGCTGCTCATTGTCTTCAGTTAGTTTCATCCAAACGCTCGTGGTTTCTGCATATAGTTGCACACACTTTGCCTCTATGGACTTGATGTTTTCCACAATTATGGTCATTTTCTACTCCATTTTCTCCCTTTTCTCTGGTGGAGTACTCAGTATCATGTGCGCTTCCAAGTTGATTTTCTATGTCTGGAAGCTCTGAATGGCCTCACTTATATTTGTTACTTTCTCCTTAACTGGAGCCTCTATTTTTGTCTGATCCTCAGGGATATATTTATAGACCTTTTATAATTTTTGTTGCATTCATTCTTCCCTCTGTGCGACCTCATCCCATTCATGTTTAACTCTGTTGTATTCCTTATCCAAGGTGAAATTCTTAGCTATAACCTTGACCAATGTGTTTGATGTCTTATTCACACGTGAGTTCATCTCTTGCATCACATTCATATGCAATTATTGCAAGTCATGTGTTGGGATTTTTGATAACACTAAGTTCATATGACATAGCTCACTGGCTTGTTCCTGCAACTCGATCATGGGGGAATCTACTACCCCTAGTGCTAACCTAATCGATCGACACTCACCTGTTATTGCTAATTCTTGAGGGACTTCTGGTCCTACCTCTCCATTATTTCTAGTGATTGTTGTCTATTTATCCTCTGCCCTTCCTACGGGTGTGAGCTTCACTGCTTCTAACAATTGGCATAATTCAACCATTTCTTCCTGCAGTTTTCTATGCATCTCTTCTTGTTGGCGTGTCGCACGCGGAAATGCATTGTCAGTGACTTCTTTCACTTGATCACCTATCTTTCCCAAATATTCCTCTGCCAAGGCTTGGATGGCCACTTCCTTGACGACTTTGTGCTTTGTCCATAGTGGGATGGATCTTCCTATCTCTCGTTCTTTCCTCTTCCTATCTATTCATGGTGATGTATGTTGGGTTGTTTCCTCCGTGCCCTTTCCTCTTTCTTGGATGTCTCCTTCTTCTTCATTATCCTCAATTTCTTGTACTTGTGGGTTTTGTTTCCCCGATGGTCCTATTTCTGCTGGTGTAATATTCCACTTGTCATCCCAATCCACCATGATCTGGCCCATCACATCCTCTGTTAACTTGTACTTTGTGGGAAACCATTGTTGATCTCGGTCCTTCTTCACTTGTACATACATATGGTGGCACCCTACCTTAAAGCGCACAACTGATTTAATGGTAGTATGCACAATGCCCTCTCAATGATGTGTCTAATGGTTTCTTTGTAAATATAAAAGGCGACATTATTATCCATTTATTGTACCTTGTGGGTCATATGCCATAAGTTCTGTTAGCGAGCAACTTAACATGGATTATCTCTTATGCCCAAAAACTATGTATCCTCTAGCTCTTTCCATGCTAAAAGTGAAATGAGAATTAAGAGACATGTGTAGTGAAAATATGTGCCTTTATCCTATGTTTCTTCACAATCAATTAGGAACTAGTTGACTAGAAATGTCACCCAGTTCATTTGTACACCCTCGACACACTTCTCTGTCACCACTATGACTGTTGTTGGGACTTGGTATTTTATGCACTTCCTTAATAACTTACATGCTAAGACCTGTGACACAAACCTTATTTTCAGATCACATATACCAGTGACATCCAAGCCCCATTGTTCTCTATGTGTATGAAACATTTCCCTCATGCTCTCCGATAGAGTTTTCTCATTCTTCTTGTCGAAAAACAATAGTGTAGGGTCCTCCTCATGTGATGGTAGACCAATGATGCACACGATGAATTCTGTGTCAATAGAAACTAACCTATTGAGCCACAAGTATCCTCCATGCACACAACTCGGTAGCATCTTTATGTAGGAATTGACTTCGTTGCTCCTTCCAAAATGTGGTATGTCGAATAGGTTCAGTATGCTAGCTTTATGTAATCTTGTTTCCCATACCTTTGGTTCTATCACAACCAGCTTTGTTATTGTATTAATGTATCTCTTAAAGTACTTATGCAGTGCCAACTCCGAGAATTTCTTCTTATCTGTGATGTCATGGTCAACATACCTCAATTGTGGTATCATACCTAGCATGTCTCCCTCCACAATTACTCCATGAGGAATATTTGGTTCCATGAGTGGGTACTTCACGTCTTTCTGTAAATTGACAGGTTTTGTTGTATCCTTCCTCAGTGGTGTATAATCCCTGGGAAATATTGGCTCTGAGGAAGATGCCCCAAGGTTCTCTTCTGCTACTGGTGTCATTACTGTTTGAATCCTTTGCTTCTTCAGTACTGATGTTGATGTTTTTTATGCCTTAGGTGGTGCCATTTCTATCTACACAAATTTCCTTATAACTCACATGCAACACTCAGATTTGAAACTTACTTATACAATTCTGCTCTGCAACTAACTTATGCAACTCTACTTGCTCAAACTCTAACTGGCAATAATCTTTCCTAGTCGCCCCTACATTTGATTTTATAGCCCTTCGATAGGTGCTACTTCATCTTCATGTTGAAGCTTTCCATCTAATCCACTAATTCTCTACATTCAATGCTTGCCTTAATCTTGCATTAATACCAAATCCTACATCATATATTCTTTAAGACTTGTCATTCTATTACGATCTCTGCATTACTTGCCATTAATTACTCCATGTCCTAGCCGTTTCAACCTAATGTTTCCTCATAAGTGCATTTCCATATCATGTTTCCTCTTTAATACGCTTTAACCATCATATTCCTTCATTAATTCTCTTCACTAATAACTTCACGTTCTCCTATCTTTGTGTGATTGCTTCTCTCTGTGCGATCTCCTTTTTCTTCATAAATATTCTTCCTACGTCTATGTGCCATTCTATGTGCGTCTTTCTCTTCTGTGACATTTTCACTTCTTATCCTTTTGTCTTACTAATCCAAAACTTTAACTTTCTAAGTCTTTTCTAAATCTTGTTCTTACTTTGTCCCCTTTTTTTTACTTCTTTCTTTTATTTTTATGTCTTGTCTTTCTATAATACACTATGATACAAATTCTATGGTACATCTTCTATGCAATTTGGACTAGTGGGCGGAAGCACGACTGTCCCTATACGTTTTCAACCAACTACCATTCAACAAGCCTTCCACCACTTCTCAATCTAATTGTTCCATCTGAACAACAACTGCTTATGTCACATATTTGATTACATTTGGCCCTATCCAATGCATTCTGAACTTCCCGAGATGTTGTAAAAAATTACCGTCATAGAGAAATACTATTTCTCATGTCTGGAACTTCTTTTGCTTAATGCGTTTGTCATACCAAGATTTGTCATGTGCCTTCTATGATTGTTGATGGAATCCTGCAACAAATCGTTCTTCCTATAGTTCTAGTAACTGAGACATTCTTTCTTCTACTGTGTTGGTATCTATAAGTTCTATCAATGTAGCAATGTGTAGGATTGGTACAATAAACTCCATAGGCTTGACTACTTCTTGACCATATACTAATCTTATGGGTGTTTGACCTGTCAACTTCTTGCATGTAGTTCTATAGGACCATATTACTACATGAATCCTTAAGTCTCAGTCATCCCATCCTACATTACATATCTTTGTCAATGCGTTCTCTAGTATCTTATTGAAGGCATCCACAATTCCATTTTCTTGAGGGTGATAAGGAGTGCTCTTTCAATGTTGAATCTGGAACTCTTTTGTCAATGCTGCAATTGTCTTGTTTAAAAATTGAGTCCCATGATCGCTCATAAGTACTTTTGGACAACCAAACCTAGTAAATACTTTCTCAAATAAGATCTGCACAATTGTCTTTGCACTACAGTCTATAACTGGTTTTGCTTCTTCCCATATTGTCAGGTAGTCTGTCGCAGTGATTATGTACCTGACTCTTCATCTTCTTGTTGGTGTATTAATCGGTCCAACAAAATATACTTCCCATTTCTCAAATGCTTGAAGTGTAATTTGCAAATTCAAAGGAATCTCATCCATTCTCAACGACCTGCCTACTCTTTGAAAAATATCACAAATCTGAAAATATTCCTTAGCGTCTTTATGGAGGGTGGGTTGCCATAGCTTGGTATGTAATATCTTTTGAGTTATCACCTTTCCTACATAATGACCTCCTGTAATTCCCTCATGCACTTCTTCTAGTATCA
>ML822035.1:8989-47617 GCA_009831015.1 Picea engelmannii | reverse complement strand
GTCCACATGAACATGAAAGTCTTTATTCAAATCTGAGAGCAATAGAATGGGCACAATAACTAACTTCTGCTTCAACGTGTCTAGAACTTGTTGGCATTCTTCATTCCACTATAACTTAGATTATTTCTTTAACAATTTCTCCATTGGTGCTATAATCTACACCTAGCCTTCAATAAAATTCCTGTAATATCCTGTATGGCCCAACATTGTTCCTCAATTGTCTTATTGATTCAGGTGGTGGAAAATTTACTATCACGACTATATTTGTAGGATCAACTAACAAACCTTGCTTTCATAGCACATGACCCAACAAAATCCTGAAAGGTATGCACAATATACACTTCTTCAGATTTAATGAGATCTGGTATTGTCTACATCTTTCAAGCATCAGTTGTTGAGTTTCTATTTGGTCTTTCAGTAAGCTAAACAAAATCCAATCATCTAAGTACACTTCAAGAAACTTATGAAAAAATTCCTTAAAGGCTGCAACAACTGCTCTTGAAAAACAAATAGGTTCATTCTTTAACCCAAATGGCATTATTGTGTACTGGTAGCTTCCCCATTCTATCACAAATGTTGTCTTATGTCTGTCTTTTGGCGCAATATTGATTTGATGGTATCCTGAAAATACATCAGTGAACGAGTAGGCCTCTTTCCTTCCTACTTTCTCCAACACTTCATCTGTAAAAGGGGTCGAAAATGGATCATGCAAACAAAAATCATTTGATTTCCTTAGATCGACACAAATTCTAATACCCCTTGTTTTATTATCTTGAACCACCATTGGGATTATCCATTCAGACTCTGCAACGGGCTCAATGATACCATCTTCTATCATTCTATCAAGCTTTGCTTTCACTTTTTCCTTGTACTTCAGATTCAATTTGTAAGGTCTCTATCTTATTGGCTTAGTGTATGGTTTTAATGGGATCTTCATCTTGCCTAATTCCACAACTATCCCCTTCATCTATAAAAAGGTTGTCGAAAAAATATCTTGATACTCGTGCAATAAGTATGCAATCTTCTCAACAGCCTCATTGTTCCAATAGTCACCAATATTTTCAAACTTCGGTTTCTCTTTCATGCCAATATTCACTTTGTACACTCTTAATGGATTCACATATGCATCGGATTCGAGTTCTAGAGCTTATATTTCACACTCCCCTTTAGTCTCTAGAACTTTCACATTTCTTGGATCTTATTATTCTTGGTCTTCTTCAATAACATTGTAACATGCCGGCAGTTCATGTATTGTTGCATCCACTATGTGCATGCAACACATAGGTACTATTTCGATATGATCTTCTTCCATAAAAATATTATTTCTAGTGATTTGCAGAGATGAATCTACTAAAGTTGACTCAGCTTCAAAACTAAATATTACCTTAAAATTCCAAGTGAGTTCTTCTTAGTCTGCTATCCCTCTGTGCACTTCTAGTTCTAGATATCAATTCTTAGGAACTGTCTCAAGTGTGTGTATGAGACTGTGCACCCATTCATTCTTTGGCACCTATCTCCAAGTTTTCATACACCGCACAACATGATTCATCAAGATTCTCATCCCTATATACTTGTACGCAATTTATTCTCCTTCTATTCCAAATTTGATCTGCCTCAGCCTTTTACAATGCTGCCAATCCTCTATTCCTTCCTTATGTGTTTCCCACCATCCCATTGGGGTTGCTTTCAATGTGAAATCTAATACCAACAATATTTTCTATTTATGTATCTCCAACTCAAATTATTTTACAAAGGAACTTACATCAGTTAATCCATCAAACCTTGGTGTATCACCTACCTCTGTTCTGATCTGGCACAAAGAGTGAGTAATGCGAGAACATATTCTAATCGATACTTTATGCAACTTGTGCTACCAATGTTCAAGTCCTTCCTATGAATATGATGAAAAAGATATAGTTATCCTCCAACTAAGTGCACCATCTGTAGTAGGATTGATGTAGTCATCGATTCGCGTATGCATATTATACAAATTATCAATTTCTTTTCTGGCAGGTTCCACATACCTTCTTACTTCTGTGGGGTCTAATGGGGTAATGACCTTTAAAAATCCTCCTTCAAAAATCATTTCTCTCTTCTTCAAGTTGATAATCGTTTGTTTTTCAAAGGTCCAATCTAGTTTGAGCAATGTTGGATACGACTCTCTGTTATCCATGATCTCAATGACCTCAAATTCAGCTACGCTACACACTCTGTCTAAATTCAACGGTACTCCTACCAGTCTCCCGATTGGTATTATGTTATGCTAGTTTTCCAACCTTAACTAAACAATTAACCAAACTAACTTTAGTTCCCCATAATTTCCCACGTCTATCTTGATAGAACATTTACATCTGATCCTAAGTCCAAGATGACATTATCCATGTCGTACTCTCCTATCTTCACAGTCATTCTGAATTTTCTATTTTTCCTCTTCTTGAACAATACTTGGTTCACTGCTTTCTATGTCATAGGTACTTCTCTATCTTGGGTGAATTGATCGATCATCCCACACAATGTATTTGACATTGTTTCATCCTGTATCAACTCTAAACAACTCTTTATAAAATATTTCAAAGTGTTTACCTTCTCGACTAATCTCTCTTGAATGGTGCGATCATAGACTGATGGCATATCATATACCGATGGTGATTTTGAAGTCGAAGCTATCCATTTCAGTTCTAATATCACCTTATTGGCATGTTGATATGTCGAATTCTCTTTCTGTGGATTAAATGTTGGCATGGGCTCAACTGCTTTCCTTATACATTGCTCGACTCCCTTTCCTTTTTTTGTCGCATTTGCTCCAGTTCTCATTCCTTCACGAGTAACGACTGCTATTTTGGGTTGATCATTGCACTCCTCAGTTGATATCATTTGTATGTTTTGGTTTTGGTTTTGATTCCCTCTTGCCTACAATTTTGCTATCAATTGAGGAAAATCTTCCGTTAGATGATCCAATGCTCTGCAGTACATGCATGTCATGCAATAATTCAGACAGTCTCTCCAAATTTCCAAGTTGGTTACAGTTATACAAAATGATTGATCATCTTCCTCCTCGTCCTCGACCTCGGCAAAATCCTCCTCATCCACCTTGGTTAAAACCTCTCAGAGTATCTTACTGTGGGACTCCTTCTACTGCGAAATTTTCTTCTTGGATTCTATAGGAATCTGAAGTGTGCTTCCTCATTAAGTCAAATGAACGAGAATATTTCTCATCATGCCCTACAAACTTGCGAAAATTACAAAACAAATTACTAGGTGTACTCTAGTATTTTTTCAATAATGGAAAAGTATTCGGATAATGTCCCCATGTATTGCATATTTCAAAATACCATACTCCTCCTGCCAATGGGTTTGATGCTCCTGTACCCATATACTGCGCAAATGTTGGGCAATCATATTTACGATGACCTTTTGTATTACATGTAATACACCAAACATGTTCTTGTTTTTCTTTCCCTTTTGGTAATCTCTTGTAACTAGATGTTTAGTAGATGTTTAGTGCTGCTAGCTCTGCTTGGACTTGTGCATTCCCTGCACTGCTTTCTCCTACAAGGTATGATTCTAGCTTCATCGCAATTTCCAAATCTTTTGACTGCGACGTGACTTTATGTTGTGTTAGAGGATATCCAATGTGCGGAAACATACCTACAATAAACCATTATCTATGTTGTTCATCGAGAATATGGAATGTCAATCTACCCATTAATTCTTAACCTTGTTTTGAATATTAGGTGTCCTTAATACCTGTTTTATCCATTTTTCACGATTCTTTGTTAAACTATTTTTTTTCCCTTCTTGGCTTGAAAGCTTATTTTCATTCTTTTTATGCACATTTTAAATGTTTTTAAGTTTTCAAAGATTAGGATATGATATAAAAATATTTCAGTCGCATCACTTGGCCTTTCCTTCATTTGAATTTTTCAATTTTTTTCAAAGTGGAAAGGGCGCTACAAGAATGGCACTATTCTTGCAATGCCGAGAGTAATGATAGTTATGCATGCACCACCTTACCCATATCGTGTTCTAATGTTCAAAATCATTACTAGAGGATCAACATATCTCTATATGATCTATTTCAGGTTGTAATTATCATGATGATAATTAATTCAGAGGATCAGGCTATACTCGCTACCTTGACAACAAATCAACACGCCCGATTATTATTCCATATGAATGAAATCGTAATATACCTATTTTTAGTATGTCTATCATTCTAAAATCCTTTGCAAGTAAACATATAACTCTCAGACTTCAACAACCCTTGAAAGTTGGTGATCAAACCCTCGACATTCTCATAATTTTTCTGTAGAATTGTATCAATGTCATGATGCCCAAAAAGAGT
The DNA here is from genome assembly GCA_009831015.1 of Picea engelmannii. Classification (NCBI taxonomy): domain Eukaryota; kingdom Viridiplantae; phylum Streptophyta; class Pinopsida; order Pinales; family Pinaceae; genus Picea; species Picea engelmannii. The sequence goes on along the minus strand of ML822035.1, from coordinate 43,272 downwards.
GGTCATATAACTAGGTTGGATCCAGAAGGGACATAATTGATCAAATCCTTTCCTTAGATGGCCCAGAAGTTTGAAGATGCAGGCTGGTTCGACTTCTTCTTGACATTCCAGGGTCATGAGGAGTAGATTTCTATGACATTTGCACAGAATTTCGATGGTTTTGAATATGTAGTTGGTAAACTTCTCATGTACGTGACAAAGAATTCCATAGCTAAAGCTTGCAGGTTACCAGTATATGAGGAAATAATGGCACAATTCTTTGTTTGTTATCCACAGGTACATTACATGTGAAGGAAGATTTTCTCTGGTTCATCTCTATCATATTAGACATTTAATCCATGTAAATGGTGATTGCCCTATTAAACTACCTTATTTATTATTAAATTTTTTATCTAAGATGTCCAAGAGGATTCAGTCACATCCTGCAACAGCAAAAAAAAATAAAATTTATCAAGGGTTGATCAAAACGTTGGTAGTATTTTCCTTAAATGAAGTTCAGAGGTCTTGGGACTAGTTAATCCAGTCATTAAAACCTAATCTACAGGAAACTATTCTAAAACTGTCAAGGAGAAGAAACCTCGAAAAGGTAAACAAACCTCTCAATCCATTGAGGTTTTGATGAAAGAAAATCCCCCTGCATCTAGGGTAACTCATGCTGTCAAGAGAAAATTACAAAAACAACAAACCATTAGTGATTTTCCTATGGGTAAATTTAATGAGAAAGGAACTACCAGTCGAGGTAAGAAAATTAAAGTGGATGGATAGAATGATATCCATTTTGATCTAGATATTAAAAGGGAATCTAATGAACCTGAATATTACATCACAATCCTAGTTCAAAGTCTATCTAAATAGAAGAAACAACCTACAGGCAAGAAAACTGCAAAAGGTAAGAAACAGAGTAAGAAAAAGACAATTGTACGTAAATATCCTAGAAGAAATTATACAAGAGATACAAACAAATTCAGGCTGAATTCAAAAGCCATGTTTCATCCTTATCTCAATAAGGAAAACCTCATTATCATAGAAGACAATTCAGAAAATTCTAAGAAAGAGATCAAAAAACAAGCATTGGCATCTTCTTTACATAGGCCAAAGAAGGAATCTGAAGAACAGAAGAAGAAACGTGAAAAGGGAAAACATATTTCACAGTATTCAAGGATACCTATGACCAGGGAAACTACAAAGTCAGCTTCAGTATCTGAATCTACATTCAAAGGCACAGATGCAATTACTGATGAGAAAAATGATCTTTTTACAGAAATAAACCAATTACAAGATTTTCCAGAAATTGAAAAATCAAAAGTGTTGAAGGAGAGGGGTTTGGTAGTGGATCATATTCAAAGTATGAAATTAAATTGATAAATACCTAAACCTAAATTAACCTAAATCTACCTTCTCCAGTTGAAGAACACTCAGAGAATCAAGAAAAAAGAAGAAAGACAGAAATCAAATATAGGAAATAATATGCTTTTCCTGTTTAAGTCCTTATCTTCAAGAGCAGTTTCTGAAATGATGGAGATGAATTCGTTGAAACCAAAAGATGTTTTTGTTGGGAATGGTACCCTTCACAAAAATTTATCTCATTTTTTACATATATATCATAGTTTAAGAGTTTCAAATATATCTTTGAGGCCTATTTTTCAGAGATTTCACAATAAATTATTTCATGTTTTAGTGACCAAGTTTGGGCAAGGTTTCAAAGCTGTTGGAGATGAATTCTTTGAAACCAAAAGATGTTTCTGTTAAGAATGGGCCCCTTCACAAAAAATTCTCTCAGTTTTTACACAACTATTATAGTTTAAGAGGTTCAAATATATCTTTGAGGCCAAATTTTCAGAGATTTCACAATAAATTATTTCTTGTTTTAGTGACTAAGTTTTGGCGAGGTTTCAAAGCAGCTGGAGATGAATTATTTGAAACAAAAAGAGGTTTTTGTTGGGAATGGGACCCTTCAAAAAAAACATTCTTGGTTTTACACAAATATCATATTTTGGGAAACATGAAGAGATCTTTAGACCCTAATTTTGAGGAATTTGCCAGATTTATTTTCCTAAACAATCTCATGGACAACAGTTGAAAAGCCGCCTCATCAATTCAACTTGGAGATCAGCTCTAATCTCCTCCTTGATTATTTTAAACAAGATAATAAATATAATTGAGGAGGTTTTCAGATCCATTTCTTTTGGATCTTGATGAATATGTATTTTTTCTATATAAACAGGGTAGAAGCAGAAGTTGGGGGTGGATTAGTTGGGGAATTCAAGGGCTATTTTTGAAAAGACTCCACTATAAGACACGACTATATTTCATATTGGAACTAAATGGAAAAGGCATGTTGATGGTCAGATCTTCCTTTCATATATTTATATGTTTCTTTTCTTACTTGAATACATTTATTCTGTTGCAATGCATATGATTTATTGATTGTGAGTGACACAGTGAAAACTTTACTGTTTTTGTTCATAATTAAGATTGTTTTCAAGTACATGTTTTTGTTTCTTAATGATATTTTTAAATGAGAAATCCATGTGTGATTTGAAAAACTAGATACTTGCATATCTTCCTTTCTTTATTTACCTTACCATTTGATCTGTTATAGTGTCTACCATTTACTAAGCCAGTGGGATGTTTACTTGCTTTTACATTGAGTTATATGTTTTATTGAATCCTTGATCCAACTTTAAACCATTTTCTAAGACCTATTTAGAAAAATCTTTATAAATCCATTGTAATAACCTTATTATGCACTATCTTTCCTTCTCACATTCAAGTGCAACTTTAGGTACTAACATCTTTTGGCGTCGTTGTCGAGGAAGAAGACACGAAGTATTTATCCCTGGGAGAACGACAACGATCAATTCTATATCTTGATGGTGAACACGAGTTGGACACTTTTTCTGACTGTATCATTCACCTGGCGACTCCATGAAGGAAGAATCCATTGGCAACTCCATTGATCCGAGATGTTAAAGGCTATGGAAGCCATTTTGGCTTGTAGGTTTGGTCCATTTGATTTCTTTGGTATTCCTGGTTTTCCAAATTTTGTGCCTACTATGCATGAATGGGGAGACTACCTTCCAAGGTTCATAGGAGATGATCACGATAATCATGCACAATAGTTGATTGATTTTCATCAATACATGGACCAGCTTGATATTCATCAGGAAGATGTATTGTTGAAGATGTTTATGTACTCCTTGGAAGGAGAGGCGAGACAATGGTATTGATCTCTTCATGTTTCTAGTATTTCATCATTAAATGATTTCCATGTTGTTTTTCATTCATATTGTAGGAGGATTTATCCTGCCGAATGCCTCTTGAATGATTGTTGCGAGCAATTTAAATCTCTTAGCAAAAAATTTCAGCAGAGCTTTAGTGATGAGATCAATGAAGATATTTTGGAATGTTCTCATAATCATCCTAACAGTTTTGATGGCCATTCGAATGGGCCTCTTCATGAAGAATTTGCTACTGGAAATATTAGTGAAGGCCAGTATTTTAGTGAAGAAATTATTGAAGATTATATTGATGGTGAACAAATGTTTTTATTGTCAGTTCAAATCAATCAAAAGTCTCCCTCCTATCGTGATGAAGAAGATTTGATCATTCATGAAACATTTTCTAGTTCGTCTTTTCAAGGAGAAGTTTTTCAAGATGTTGATGATAGTTTCATGGATGGTATGACAATAATTTTTTTGGATGGTTCTAGAAGCTATTGTCATAATGAAATTTGTGTTCCAAAAGACCAGGTTGTTCATTTGTGTTCTTTCTTTGAAGAGCATAATGAAACAAAATTTTGTGAATTTCAAAATTAAATTTTTTTTTATAGTCAACCTATATATGATGAATATGAAAATGGAGAAGAGTAGATTTTCACATCAACATTCATTGACCTGTGCAATAATGAGCCCGTTTTTTATGAATATGAATCTGATGTTGGACAAATAGATGAAGGAAATCAACCTATCCAAGATGTTGTTGTTCATTTTCATAAAACAAGTGATGTTCATGTGTTGTTTCAAGGAAATCAAGTGGATTATGGTCTCACAAATACAACATAAATTGCAAGGGAGTAGTTTTGATTTTTTCATCAGTTGGAATTTTTTCATATTATATATGATCCAGTAGTTGTCTACATGGAGTCAATGTTTCCATAGGTTCAAAATTTTGCAGCATTTGGAATTAAATCAAATTACAGCTGTAAGTATGGGCTTCCCATTCAATTTTTACTGCAAACATCTCAATTTTTCTACATTTTCTTATTTACTTGCAAGAAAGAAGATAATTTTTTCAGTCAAATGCTTTCATGGCTTCATTGGAAGTTTGATGTGACTTGATCAAGGAACTGATTGGTTAGTTGTGTAGGAGTTGTACATAAATAAGATTTATTTTTGAGCATGTTGGTTTCAATTTGAAGATCAATTTGCAGTATGAGAGTAGTGTCAAGTTTTTAGTATGAAAGAATAAGGACTCCATAGCCCAATGAAAAGACTACTTGCAGTTTTGTGGTTGTTATTTTTGGATTGCAAATAAAGGAATGGTTGGATAGGGAAATAATTACAGTAAAAGTTGATGATGATAAGGGATGTGAAGGCATTGGTCAACAAGTTCTTAAAGCTTCAGCATGAAACTTTATCCCCATAAGGATCCAATGTTAATCCTTAACCTTGTTTTGACTTTTAGGTGTCCTTAATACATGTTCTATACATTTTTCATGATTCTTTGTTAAACTTTGTTTTTTTCCCTTCTTGGCTTGAAAGTTTATTTTCATTCTTTTTATGCACATTTTAAATGTTTTTAAGTTTTACAAGATTAGGATATGATATAAAAATATTTATGTCACATCACTTTTCCTTTCCTTCATTTGAATTTTTCAAATTTTGTCAAAGTGGAAAGGGCGCTACAAGAATAACATTATTCTTGCAGCACCAGGAGTAATGATAGTTCTGCATGTGCCACCTTACCCAGATTGTGTTCTAAAGTTCAAAATCATTACTAGAGGATCTACATATCTCTATATGATCTATTTCAGGTTGTAATTCTCATGATGACAATTAACTTAGAGGATTGGGTTGTACTCTCCACCTTGACAACAAATCAACACGCCCAATTATTATTCCATATGAATGAAATCATAATCTGCCTATTTTTTAGTATGTCTATCATTCTACACATGCTTTGTAGGTAAATGGATAACTCTCAAACTTCAACAACCCTTGAAAGTTGGTGATCAAACCCTCGAAATTCTCATAATTTTTCTGCATAATTGTATCAGTGTCATGGCACCCAAAAAGAGTGGTCAGATAACCAGGTTGGAGCCAGAAGGGACAAAATTGCTCGAAGCCTTTCCTCATATGGCCCAAAAGTTTAAATATTTAGGTTGGTTCAACTTCTTCTCGACATTCCAATGTCATGACGAGCAGATTTCTATGACATTTGCACATAATTTCGATGGTTTCGAATATCTAGTTGGTAAAATTCTCATGCACATGACAAAGCATTCCATAGCTAAATATTGCAAGTTACCAGTATATGAGGAAATAATGGCACATTTTTCTATTGATTATCCACAAGTACATTATTTAGAAAACCGCTAAAAATAGAAAAATACACTATTTTTAGCAAAAACCGCCCAAAAAAACAATTTTGGGGCACTGCACATGGTATGCCCCCCCCTGGGACTTCCCTAGGAAAGCACCCGACGCACACGACACAGAGAGAACTACTAGAGGGATCGTCAGATGCAGTTGTCAAATCTGACACGCCCACACACATGCAAAGAATATAACACATACCCAACATTCTCCCACTTGTTGTTTTCTTTGCATCTAGGGGTCCAAGGGATTATATAGTCAACAATCCAGGGCATAAATGCCCATTGTTACTTTACACCAGGAGAAATTTTCTGTGGTCATAGAATTTGTCAATGAATCTGCAACATTCTTCAAAGTGTCAACCTTTTCCAGCAACACCTTCTTTTCCTCAACCATGTCTCTCACAAAGTGATACTGAACATCAATATGATTTGTCTTCGAATGATAAGCTGGGTTCTTTTCCAGGAAGATTGCACTCTGACTGTCACAATCTAATCTCACCGCTTGTTGTACCAACCCAATACCTAAACAAAATCTTTGTAACCATACTGCTTCATTGCCTGCATGAGTGGTTTCCATGTATTCAACTTCTGTAGTTGAGAGTGCCACTACAACCTGTCTTTTGCACATCCAACTGATTGCTCATCCAAATAGGTTAAACAGATACCCACTTGTAGATCTTCTGTGATCCAGATCTCTAGCCTAGTCTGCATCAACAAAGCCATGTATGTCCACCACTCTGTCCAATCCTGGTCTTCCTTGGTAGCACAATCCATACTGGTAGTGCCACGAAGATACCTAAAGACCCACTTTACTGTTGTCCAATGTTCCTTCGCTAGTTTTGACATATACCTGCTCAAAACTCCCACTGCATGTGAAATGTCTGGTCTACTATAGATCATTGCATACATCAAACTGCCAACTACACTAGCATATGGAACATGGGACATGTCCTCTTCTTCTTCATGTGCCTTGGGACACTGATTTGCAGATAACTTTACACCTATAGGAATAGGAACCTTGATTGGTTTACTTCCATGCATATTAAACCTTTGCAATATCGTCTCAACATATTTTCTCTGATCCAACCAGAGTTTCATGTTTGCACGATCTCTTTTAATCTCCATTCTAAGAATGAAGTTAGCAGCACCGAGATCCTTCATGTTAAATTTGGAGGATAGTTGTGATTTCACCTCCTCGATAACATCCATGTTATTTCCTACCAACAACATGTCATCAACATACAACACTACATAAATGAAGTGATTACCAACCTGCTTGGAATATACACAGTGATCAACCCTGCTTCTCACAAACCCCAATTCAATGATGTATGTATCAAACTTTTGGCACCACATCCTAGGTGATTGCTTCAGACCATATAGCGACTTCTTTAGCTTACAAACCAACTCTTTCTTTCCCTTCACTATAAATCCTTCTGGTTGCTTCATGTAGATTTCTTCTTTCAGATCCCCATGTAGGAATGTTCTCTTCACATCCATCTATTCCACTTCAAGATCAAAATCAAAAGCAATAGATAAAATAAATCTAATAGAAGTTAACTTAGCAATAGGAGAAAAAATCTCACCAAAGTCAATTCTCTCTACCTGGGAATAACCTTTTGCTACTAGTCGAGCTTTGTATTTCTCCACTTTTCCTTCTGCATTAAACTTCTTCTTAAACAACCATTTTCTACCAACATATTTTCTTCCAGCTGGCAACTCAACTATATCCCATGCCTCATTCTTATCCAAGGCATCCATTTCTTCAACCATGGCCTTCTTCCATAGTTTACTATCCTCTGAATTCATTGTTTCCCTGATAGTTCTGGGATCATCATCAGTAATAGATAAAGAAAAATTGGAATGAAAATCACGTGCACTATACCTTTCTGGTTTCCTTCTTTGTCTCACTGATCTCCTCAATACTAGGGTATGAGGTTCTTCTTCTTCTTCTTCTTCTTCTTCTTATTCTTCTTCTTCTTCTTCTACTTCATCTTCTTCAGATGATTCAGATTTTGCATCATCCAACTCTAGCCCTATTTTCTTAGGTTCATCTTGTGTTGGTAGGAATTCCTGTTTGGACACATCTTTTACCTCTCTGAAAACAACATCGCGACTATAAATAGTCTTCTTGGTTTCTGGGTTCAAAAGCTTATAACCTTTCACACCATCTTTATAACCAATAAAGATACACTTTTCATCCTTTTTATTCAGCTTACTCCTATTTTCCTTTGGAACATGTACATAAGCATCACAACCAAACACTCTAAGATGTTGAAGAGAGGGTTTCTTTCCATACCATACCTTATGTGGATTTTTATCATTCGATGTTGATGAAGGTGATAGATTGACTAGGTAACATGTTGTACCCACTGCCTCTTCCCAGAATTCTTGTCCTAACCCGGCATCGCTGAGCATGCTCCTTGATTTTTCCATAAGTGTCTTGTTCATCCTTTCTACAAATCCATTATGTTGAGGAGTGTATGGAGTAGTATTCTTCCTTGCTATGCCACACTTCTTACAGAATTCTTCGAATTCATTTCCGTAGAATTCTCCACCATTATCTGTTCTCAAAACCTTTATTTTCTTCTCTGTTTGATTTTCTACTAGAGTCTTAAACTCTTTAAATTTATCAAATACCTCATATTTCTTTCTAAGAAAATAAATCCATGTTTTCCTTGAAAAATCATCTATGAATGAAACATAATACACAGATTTACCTAGGGATGTAACAAGAACAGGTCCAAACACATCACTGTGTATCAACTCTAAGATCCCCTTTTCTCTTGTAGCACCAGATGGGAATCTTACTCGATTTTGTTTACCATATATGCAATGTTCACAGAAATCAAAATCCAGAGTTCAATTAGACATACCTTCAACCATACCTTTATCGTGTAGTGTTCGAAGGCCCTTTTCTCCAATATGCCCTAGTCTTTGATGCCATAGCATGGTCTTCTTTTCTGGGACAATATTGGTATTATCTCCTTCATTTCTCTGCTCAGGGACAATAGAACTATTACACCCATTAGTATAAGTGCTTCCCAACAACTTGTACATAGTTCCACACCGAACTCCCCTCATCAACACCATTGCTCCTCGTACCATCTTGCAAGTGTTCTTTCCAAATATAGTATCCACTTCTGCATCATCCAACTTGCTTACAGATATTAGGCTCCTAGCAAGTTTTGGAATGTGCATAACCTCGGGGAGAGTTCTAATCCTTCCATATTTTAGAAACAACTTAACCCTTCCACATCCCATGATTTTGGCTGTTGAGTCATCTCCTAGGAATACATCACCACCATCATATTTTTCATATTCAGAGAACCACTCCCTGTGAGGAGTCATATGGTATGATGCACCTGAGTCGATCAACCATACATCATGGTCTGTATGTGTACCTGTAGATGCCAGGTAAACATCACCTCCTTCTTTAGTGGAGGTTTTCACTTCTGTGGAAGAAGTACTATAAGATCCCTTTGGCTTTTCAACCTTCTTAGACTTGCAATCTTTCTTATAATGCCCTGTTTTACCACACTTCCAGCATTTCCTCAAATATTTTCCTGGAGACTTAGATCTACCTATATATTTAGGTCTCCCCCCCGAAGGCTTACCATGATTCATGTCTTGGGTACGACCTCTTACAAATAAATCATCTATGTTATGACTATCCATGTTTTTCTGCCTCATCTCTTCAGATAGCAAGGATGAAACTACATCCTCCAACTTCAATGTAGATTGAGTGGTACTACCAATTGATACAACCAGATTATCCCAAGAGTCTGGAAAAGAACATAACAAAGTAATACACTTATCTTCTTATGCAATCGTAATATTAACAGAGACTGACTTACCAGAGTATTAAAGGCATTTAGATGTTCTGTCACATAATCTCCATCTTCCATCATAATATGATACCACTTATTTCAAAGAAACAACTTGTTTACCAGGGACTTTGATTGATACAAATTCCCCAACTTATCCCATAGTTCCTTTGCTGTAGATTCTCCTGAGACATTCAACAACACCAAATCTTCCAGGTAGAGTCGAATAGTACTGCTTTCTCTTTTGTCCAACTTCTCCCAATCTTCCTTCGACATACCAACAGGTGGTGTATTAGTAGTTTGTGTAATAGTAGGTTGTGTACCAGTAGCCTGTGTGCTAGTAGACGGTGTACCAGTAGGCTGTGTACCAGGATCCACAACGATCCATTGTTGTTTGTCTACAAGAAGGACATCCATCTTAAGCTTCCATAGCTCAAAGTTTTTACCATTGAACTTCTCTATCTCAATTCTAGAAGAGATCACCATTCCTCTTTCTACACTCAAATAACCACTGCAATATATCCCACTAAACCTAGGTTTATCACAAACCCAAGATAAACTTGATCTATCAAGACCGATCCAAACCCTCAACAACAAAGGCGCACCTTTGAAGCCAAAAACCAACTCTGATACCACATGTAAGTTTTAAACCTGTGAAGTAAAGCAATGCATATAGATTCTTAAGCAAAATAGAATTTAATCAATGGCTCATACACAGAGTACACAGAGATTTTATATCAGAAACCCTCAACCGAGAAAACCTTTCTTATATTCATTATATCTAATTTCACCATTCACCATACAATATATACAATGTTTTTAGGTATTCCATAGATACCAAAACCCTAATCCCTTAATTCGAGATTAATTTAGAAAACTGCTAAAAATAGCAAAATCCATTATTTTTAGCAAAAACTGCCCAAAAAATAAATTTCAGGATGTTGGCCCAAACGTTGCACGTAACCAGGGGGGGCATACCTGCCCCTCCCCTGGGACCCCCCTAGGAAAGCGTCCGACGTACATGACACAGAGAGAACTACTAGAGGGATCGTTAGACGCAGTTGTCGAATCTGACGTGCCCACACACATGCAAATAATATAACACATACCCAACATAAATAATGACACATTGCTCTATTGATTATCCACAAGTACATAACATGTGGAGGTATATTTTCTCTGGTTCATCTCTATCATATTATACTGTTAATCCATGTAAATGGCGATTACCCTCTTAACCTACCTTATTTCTTATTAAAATGTTTATCTAAGATGTCTAAGAGGATTCAATCACATCCTACAACAACAAAAAATAGTCTTTTCATCAAGGGTTGATCAAAACGTTGGTATTATTTTCCATAAATGAAGTTCAAAGGTCTTGGGACTGGTTAATCCAGTCATTAAAACCTAATCTACAAGAAACTATGTCTAAAACTTTCAAGGAGAAGAAACCTAGAAAAGGTAAACAAACCTCTCAATCCACTGAGGTTTTGATGAAAGAAAATTCCCCTGCAACCAGGGTAACTCGTGTTGGCAAGAGAAAATTACAAATACAACAAGCCATTGGTGATTTTCCTATGGCTAAATTTAATGAGAAAGGAACTACCAGTCGAGGTAAGAAACTTAAAATGGACGGAGAGACTGATCTCCATTTTGATCTAGATATTAAAAGGGAATCTGATGAACCTGAAGATAACATCACAAGCCCAATTCAAAGTCTAGATATCATATTTTGGGAGATATGAAGATATCTTTAGACCCTATTTTTCAAGAATTTGCCAGATTTATTTTCCTAAAAACTCTCGTGGACAATAGTTGATAAGCCACCTCATCAATTTGACTTGGAGATTAGATCTAATCTCCTTCTTGATTATTTTAAACAAGATACTAAATATAGACGAGGAGGTTTTCAAATCCATTTCTTTTGGATCTTGATGGATATGTATTTTTTTTTCTATATAAACAGGGTAGAAGGAGAAGTTGGGGGTGGATTAGTTGGGGAATTCAAGGGATATTTTTGTAAATACTCCATTGTAAGACAAGATTATATTTAATATTGGCACGAAATGGAAAAGACATGTTGATGGTCAGATCTTCTTTTCATATCTTTATCTGTTTCTTTTCATACTTGAATACATTTATTCTGTTGTAATGCATATGATTTCTTGATTGTGAGTGACACAGTGAAAACTTTACTTTTTTTTTCATAATTAAGATTGTTTTCAAGTACATGTTTTTGTTTCTTAATGATATTTTCAAATGAGAAATCCATGTGTGAGTTGAAAAACTAGATACTCACATATCTTCCTTTCTTTATTTACCTTACCATTTGATTTGTTAAAATGTCTACCATTTACTAAGTCAGTGGGATGTTTACTTGATTTTACATTGAGTTATATGTTTTATTGAATCCTTGAGCCAAATTTCAACCATTTTCTAAAACCTATTTAGAAAAATATTTATAAAACCATTGCACTTACTTGATGATGCCCTAGTTTTCCCTCTTACAGTCAAGTGAAAATTTAGGGACTAACACTACCCATAACATCCTTAAACCTATGATCGAAATCCCAATTGAACTCAGTCTATACTTGCTCAATTTCTTTCATTTCTATGATATATTGTGACTTGGATTTCGTCTTTCGGAACTCCTTTAATAACACTTTTCTAATCTCTGCTAGTTTTCTTATCTGTCATACCGGTGTAGTAGTCTGGTATTTCATATACCATATTAGTGTGTAGTCTCTGAATGTCGTTTCTCACTACACAATATTTGTTGCTTCAACTTGAACATTTTTCATAGTCCATCTCGTATCACATACAAACAAATGTTGCTCTGAGTCCTCTGACCCACTCCATGGAATTCAAGTATCCTCAATGTATCATCTATTCATTCCATTTCATTCTATGTAGTATTTATCTTCAGTGATGTTGACAGAATTTGTTTCACTGTGATACTTCCACTCTTCTGATTGTTGTTCTAAATCCCTCCACTAACTACAATTTCTCTTGAACACGTTTTGGTTCCTAATTCAATTCTTAGTGATGCACATAGGGTTGTGGGTTTGACGGAGATTCAATATGAGATGAAATTCCTTCTTATGTTGGATAGTATCGATGATCCCTTTATTTCATTTTCCTCTCTCTATACAGTTTTATCTGGAGTGCTACGAAGGGGTCACTTTCCTCGAATTATTTATGTTGCTATTCTCTCTCAACTACAGACTCCTTCTAACTATACCTAAACCTTTTCCCATAACGCAATACTCCAATATCTCCATCTTAGTCATTTTATTCCTCTCTCAACATCCTCAATCCATCTGTTCCTCCTTTTCATCTCTTTCCACTCTCAGACAATCCTTTGGTGATCCCCTAGTCCCCCTATGTGGCAGAGGCATGTAGCAGTCAGATTCCATCCTCTTGACATTCTTGTCACACAACAACATTTTTATCGAAGTAGAGAGTGAGCTCAAATATCTTGCGCTTGGACCCTTGAAAAATTCCCTCTCTGCAACACTATATGACTAGGTACAATCTATTGAAAACTTTGTAATGTAACCCCTAGTACATTATTCAACCAGAAATCAACTATGGGAGAAACTTTATTAGTTACTTTATTCAACTGTTTGATCATCTCAGGAGTCCATTTCCTCGGAGCCTCAACTCAATATATTCCAATTTTCTCAACTAGCCTCTCTAACTATTAAATCAAAATTATCAGAAATTCACCAAAGAATATTTTATGCAGATCTGTGAATGCATACCTTTGCAACCATTGTTCTTCACTGAGTCGTGGATTCCTATTCTGTTCCTTGCAAAATTATCATTGCTTCCTCTCTAGTCATTTTTTTATCTCTCCCTTATTTGACCTCCAAAAATTTCCACTCAATTACAGATCTCGATCTCAACAACAGATCTATTTGTTGGCACACAGTGGGAAGACCCAGGGTTAATCATCAATACACTAACAAAACCCTTAGACATCAGACCTTTTGACATCACCTAAAAGCAAGTGAAGTCTCACCTGAGGTATCTAGAGGGGTTGCAAGAACCAAGGTTATGCAGTGATGAGGGGAAGTGGGGTATTCAACATGATCTTACTAACCATCTACTCATGTGCACATTTTTCATTAGTTAACAGTTACTTATCATGTGACATACCCTATGCAACATTACTCTATTTTTAATTCATTATTTTACTAGTTACTTCAGTGAACGACATTATATCAACATATAACAATGACATATTCATACTACTTGATCATTTTTCATCATTGCACAATAACATTAAACATCATAACATGTAAAGACAACATGTCATGACACAATGGTTTAACGTGGTTCAACCAACTTGGGCTACGTCCACAACGACTGGCTTCTTATATTAGTCATTTATAATATTCTTACAGTTGCACACTGGGCTACAAAATATGCAATAGTAACATTACCCAAAACTACCTAGTCGTTATGTTGTAGTGTGATCCTACTCCCAGAAACCTCAGTCATTCATCCAAACACTTAGCCAACAACTAACTCACTTTCCCCAAAAAGAACTAAGAAATTATTATTCTTCGAACCCACTATCTACCCTAACCCTTTACATATTTATACATCAAAATAGAGCTAAGCCCATTACAATGTGGAACAAATGTCCCAAAATCCTAACTACTTTTTTTCCTTTTATGCATCGCTCCATCACAATTCCTCTTGGTGTGCGCTTTGACTCCTTGAAGTTTGATCTTGTCACATTCTCTGGTCGATATTATAACTTCCTTTTATTCTAGCTCAGATCCCAAAATTTAGTAAAAACTTATCCAAAACACCTATCCAACAACGACTGAGATGGCATTTGATCTTGCGGTCAATGACCGAGATTCGCTTTGATAAATTTAAAAACTTGTAATGTTTTGGTTGTTTGAAAGGTTGAGTAAATCAATGACTATGATTAAGTTTTGGGGGTTTTTGAAATTGTCCAGATCGATCAGAGAAATGTCAAAAACAAATCTAAGTGTTAAAGTTCACCAATGGAAATAGTCGATGACCGATGGTCAGGTCAACTGAAATGGCAAATATTTTGGTTCATCCAGAAGACTTCTTGATCTGGATTTTATGAGAAGAATGAAATGAATATAGACTATTAAAATATGCTTAACATAGAATAACAGAGATAAAGTAAAACATTTTTTCTATTCAATAAGGAAATAAGTTGAAACTATAAAATGCAGCGGAAAACAAGCTTGCTGGAATGGTGGCGGTTTATCTCTGAGAAGAGATGTGACATATGCGCTCATTCGCAAAAAGATGATTACCATGAGGCTCTGAAGGCCTTCATATAATAAATAATAATTTCAAAAACCCTAGACATCCAAAAACCTAACCCTATGAGATGAAGTGCCAAAAGTCATGTGGGCCCCGTTTGGGTAAGTTAGTACATCAACTTCTCGGAGTCGTAACTTTTGCATACTATCTTTGTTTTAGGTGCATGATAGCCCGTTGGAAAGGTATCATCAAGGAGATTAATTTTGGGGGATCAATTAGATCCTTTATCTATCATTGAGAATCTCTATCCCGAAAAAACTTCAATTAGGCCCTCAAAATGGTCCTGAAAGTTAAAAACTACTAAAAATAGTAAATTGCCAAAATTGCCAAAAAATTGTTTTGAGCGAGTTGGAAAAGGTGGGTGGCCACTAATTCCACCTGGATCAATTCTCCCTACTTAGGAAGCAATGGTCTCCATTGCATTTATTTCCCCCATCAGATGAGGAAATTTCTATTGAATGTGGCCCTGGGTGTGCCACTTGCCTTGGTGCAGGAGCTTCCCTGCCTTAACGACTTGATAAATATGGATCCTTTGTTGTCGAGTTCCCTTGATATATGTGTCCAAAATCTTATCATTGTATTCATGTTGCATGCAGTCAGGGTTGATTTTTTTTGGTGTCAAATGCTCTGTTATCTTTGAGGTGTCTAATAATGGTGGGAAATATGGTCAAAGGAGAGCCATGTCGAATACTAGGTACATGCCAATGAAAGGGGGAATGTTGAGCTCAATAGCATTGTCACCCACATCCTTGTTTATGGTGTATGGCCCATAATGGAGTGGGCTAAGCTTTAGATGGGGTCATTCAAGGCGTTCTTTCTATAAGTGCAACCAAATTTTGTCTCCCACCTGAAACTTATGTGGCACCCGATGTTGATCATGGCATTGCTTGTACTTGGCATTAGACTTATGTAGAATATCCTGAACCTGTTGGCATATGTGTTGGATCCGTTCAATGAACTAGGGGGGTTTTTCAGCTTCTGGTGGAGCAGGGGATGAGTCGACCGAGGTGGTCACCAGGGATAGTGCAACATCCATGGGGCCCAATGGTTGGAATCTCAACCCCGCCTCAAAGGAGTTGTGGCCAGTTGAGCTATGCAGGGCTCGGTTGTTGCTATGCTGGACATAGGGAAGACTCTCATCCCATGTGTGGGTTTTTTTTTAATTTTATATGCGCATGATATGTACGATCATCCAATTGATGACCTCAGTTTTTCCATTTTTATGGGAGTGGAAGTCAGTGGATTTGGTGAGCTTGGTATCCAATAGTGACCAGAGGTTCAACCAGAATGTGTTAAGGAACCAACTATCATGGTCTGAGATAATAGTTTGTGGGATCCAAAAATGTATCCATACTCGTTCAAAGAAGATCTTTCCAGTGGCTTATGTTGTGATGTTCTTCTTGTAGGCGACTAAAATCTCCATCTTGGAAAAGCGATCAATAACCACAAAAACACATCCATTGAGATGGATTCCCCTGGCCTATCAGAAGTAGGTAGAGGGATGTATAGGCCCTGTTTCTTAGTGGTCGGTTTGGCAATAGTGCAAGCAGTGTAGGACCTGATATACTTGCCAACATCCTGCCAAATTTTCGGCCAGTAGAAATGTTTATGTAACACTGCCACTGTCTTTTCAACGCCAAAGTGTCATGCCACACAACTATAGTGAGCTTCCCAAATCATCTCCACGTGCTCACTTGATGGAATGCAGAGATGGCCCATATGACACAACAACCCATCTTGAAGATGGAAATTAGTGACCACTGAGTTGGCGCCCAACATTTGGTAGGTGGTGGAGAAGTCAAGGTTTGTCTCATAGAGGTGGGGCATTCCAGAGGTCTCGTGGCCACAAGAGTATAGCACTATGGTGAGTGTCATAAATGGAGGTCAGTTGAGGCAATGAACAACTCAATTGATACTTCCTATTTTATACTTGATGTTGAGGTGGAACTGCTATAAGTATGTGGAACACTTATGATGGCGACCATTCTGCAATTTTCCTCAGGTCTTCATGAACTGTAGTGGCTTGTGATCAGTGTGGATGATTTTCTCCTTCCCAAGAATGCAATATCCCCACTAGCATCAGGCTTTCACAATGGATTACATTTATTTATCATAAGCAGGGTACTTACAGATAGCATCTAATAGTGTCTCACTATGATATGCCATGGGGTGGCCGTGTTGAGTGAGAACGATGACCACAACATAACCTGAAGAATCTGTCTCGATCTCAAAGGGATGTTGCAGGTATGGTAATGAAAGTACTGGGGATGAGCACAAATGCTTCTTCAATCAATCAAAGGCTTGTTGTTGGGACAAACCCCACACAATTTTTTCCTTACCGCCACCCCTGGTTACTTGGCTGAGGGCCCATGCAATATGAGATAATCCCAACACAAACCTGTGATAGAAATTGGCGAGGCCCAAGAAGCTATGAAGTTCAGTGAGTGTGGTTGTGGATGGCCAATCACAGATGACCTGGATCTTCGCTAGATCCACATGCACACCATTCTGATCAACGATGTAGCCTAAGTAATGGACCCTGTCCATGCCAAAGGAGCATTTTTCCAAGTTTGCATATAGTTTATGTTGTTGTAGGGTGTGCAGAACCTGCTAAATATCCTACAATTGTTATTCCCAAGTCTTATTGAAGATGAGAATGTCATCCAAATACACCACTAAAAAATTATTGGTGAAAGGTTGTAGGATATCGTCCATCATCCTCATAAAAGTTGCTAGAGAATTTGTCAAAACAAAGGGCATGGCCAACCATTCAAAAATACCTTATTTTGACTTAAAGGAGGTCTTCCATACATTTTTTTGTTCTATTGGGACCTGGTGGTAGCTAGACTTCATATCAATCTTATTGAAGTATTTTTCCCCCGTGATATGATCAAGGAGGTCGTCGATTTGAGGAATCGGGTATCGGTTTTAGACTGTAATTTAATTCAAGTCTCGGTAATCAGTGCAGAGTCGCCAGGTCCCATATTTCTTCTGCACCAGCATGATTGGGATCCCACAAGGTGATGAGCTAGGACGTATGTTCCCCTTCTACTACGATACTTGAGCACCAGATATCACTCCAAATATTTGATACCCATCTTGGTGCGCAAGGTATGGAATATATTTGTGAACTCTGGCACTGCTTGGTCTCTTTCTTGCCGCAGTGTGGTTCATTTGGTATAGAAGTCATCATAACTTCTGACGTGATAATATTTTTCCTTAATAGCATCCATGAAGTATTCTCAGGTGGCCGTAACGGTAAATAATGAGGGTTCCTCTATTTCCTTTTTCTCATGTAAAGTTTCCCACCAATATTTGACATGGGGAATGACTTTGAGGTGTGCAAAAGTAATCTTTTCTCTATTCAAAAAGTTATGGAAAGAAAAATACCCTTCTAGTAGATTCAACCACTTGTATACAACATCTACACCTATCTAGCCTTCAAATATAGGAATATCGAAGTTGATTTGTACCTTGAAGGGGGCGGCACCTCCGCTCGAGGAAGATGCTTCGCCTGTTGGTAGTCATCGAAGGATTTGCATGAAACTATCCATCATCTCATTCCTCTCTTGCGTGAGGGATTCCTCAAGCAACATTTTGAAAGGATCTCATGTCTCACCATATTTCTTTTCTCCTTCCATGAAAAGTCACTTGGGCGTGCGAGATCTTTTGTCCTCAAGAGAAACAAGTTCGAGACCCAATTCTTTGTACCCTAATCTCATTGGGGACATGCATTAAGACGACAAGGAGGAAACCACTTTGATACCATTGATCTGGATTTTATGAGCATAACGAAATGAATACAGATTATTAAAATATTCTTAACACAGAATAACAGAGATACAGTAAAATTGGTTTTCTATTCAATAAGGAAATAAGTTGAAACTATAAAATGCAGCGGAAAACAAGCTTGTTGAAATGATGGCAGCTTATCTCTCAGAAGAGATGTGATGGTTGCGCTCATTCATAAGAAGATGATTACCATGAGGCTTTGAAGGCATTTTTACAATAAACAGGAATGTCAAAAAACCTAGACGTCCAAAAACCTAACCCTATGAGATGAAGCTCCAAAATTCATGTGGGCCCCATTTGGGTAAGTACATCAACTTCCTGGGGTCGTAACTTTTGCATACGATCTTCGTTTTAGGCGCACAATAACTCGTTGGAAAGGTGTCATCAAGGAGATTCATTTTGGGGGATCAATTACAGCCTTCAACTATCATTGGGAAGCTCTATCCCCAAAAAAATTCATTTAGGCCCTCAAAATGGTCCGGAAAGTTAAAAACTGCTAAAAATAGTAAATTGTCAAAATTGTCAGAAAACTATTTTGAGCGAGTTGGAAAAGGTAGGTGGCCACTGATATCCACATGGATAGCATATATGACCACAGATAACCGATATTCAGAGGTCGATCAAATCAAATAAATTATTTTTATTCACCAATAGAAATCGTTGATGACCGATGGGCCTATGGTTGGGCATCAATCAATTCAACGAAGTGTTTCGAACCAAACAAAAAAATTCGTCGATGCCCAATGGGCCATGGACGGGTATCGGGCGATTCGACAAAGAGGATCGCATCAAGGAATAAAATTCATTGATGGTTGATGGGTTGATTTTTGGATGGTTGATGGGTCGATTTTTGGGTGTCGACTGATTCGATGAGGTGTTCGGGTCGTCCAAGAGAATCGGTCTATGGTCAATGAAGGAAAGAGGGTGATGACATGTCATGCCACATCAAAATACACGTGTCATTCCATGTCAACACATGTTTTTCATGCCATTTCATCATCCACATGTCGTGTCACATCATCCAAATGGAAACCTCAGGATGACGTGTCATGCCACATCAACGTCCACATGTCATGCAACATCAGCCAACAGAGATGGCCAATGGTTGACGGTCAGGTGAGCCGAATTGAGGAAGTGTTTTCGACAACCATAGAGGATCGTTGATGGACCGATGGTCAGGAATTGGATGAATTAGTGAGGATTTTTTATTTGCCAATGATTATTTCCAACAACTGATGGTCGGTTCAACCGGTTTAGAGTTGTGTGCAAATCAGTTGTCAGGGAGTTGGGCTGATGGTCGACGGTCGGGTCGACAGTTTGGGGAAAATGTTGTGTGCAGCAAAGGAGAACATCGATCATCGATGGATGATGGAATGTGGATCAACAAATCATATTTCATTCGATTGGAGATCAATGAATCATATTTAAAGGGTTGTTATAGTTGTAAAACAATCTATTTTATGCAGAATTTTGTGGTTTTTGAAGGTCATTAACTTGCAGGGAATTTTTGAGGGCCTAAACTATATTTTTGGCTAATCAAAACCCATGAGTAAGGAGTGTAAAAGGTACACTTGTCTCTACAACTCAAATAAAGTGGCTCAAGGTGAACTTTCCAATGAGCAAAATTGTTCACAAAATGAAGCTCGTATGAGAAAGTTATAACCGAAACAATAAGGGTAAAATTTTGGCACCAAATTTACTTCCAGAGGGTATAAATCCTTGCTCAGAAGTTCATTTTGGGAACATGAGTAGTTGATGGAAATATTATGACCCATAGAAGCCAATGATGGAGCCAAAATTGGGTTATGGGTAACCGAAATTATGCAGGAAGAGAAATAAGACACATGTAGCATACACGAATAATTTAGGTAAAACAACCTAAACTTCTCCGGACCATAAATTTCAACCTGGAGCTCAGATTTGACAAAACAAATAGTCATTGGAAAGGTATTGAGGAGTAGAATATATTTTTCCAATAATTTTTATTATTTGGGAAACGAAATTTTCCAAAAATTAATAAATATATTTCTATAGCAGTAAAAGAATGGAAATTGCAACATGTAAATGTTGTAACTTTTCGCTCAAAACTCATATTGAGGCATGGGTACAACCATTGGAAAGTTTCTTTAGAGAGAAATGCATAGAAGGAATCATAATTTTGAATTCATGCAATGTTTTCTTCATAAATTAATGAATAAATAACCTTCATTCTAAATGGATGAAATGTTTTATGCTATGCATGATCCAATAATGATTATTGCATGCATATTTCTTGCAGAATTAGAGGTACAAGAAAGAAAATTTGGGTCTTGTATGAGGACTAGAGTTATGGAATATTCTTAGGGATCTCATATCCATGATAAATATATCATAGGTCTACATATTAGTATGATAGGGAATGTTGAGACAGAGTAAAATGGGAGAAGAGACATGCAAGAGCTTGTAACTATGAGAAGTCTGCATAGAGAAGTTCAGAGATATAGAACTGATAATGAAAGTATTATGAAGGATCATGAAGAGATACTTTAGAGTCTAAATATGTTTCATAATAAATTCAATAAGGAATCTGTCACTAAGAAAGTAACTAGTGCTAGACAAATTTCAACATATAGATCCCATAGAAAAAGGGATGATCATCGAAATAATAGGTAGTCAAGAATCTTGAGTAGGAACCATAATTCTCCAAAGCAGTCCAATAGAAGAACTCATGCAAGTTCAAGGCTAGCGAGAATCCCAAGTGTTTCTTCTATTATAAGGCAAAGGATAAGGCTTGAGAGAAACATATTGCAAGGTGATCAATGGTGAGCATCGGAAGGGAGAAGAGGTCAAGGATTGGTTGTTGGAAATGAAGAAATATTTCCAGTTGCATGATTACCCATCCCGGGTAGAAGATAGAATTGTAACCTATCACTTGCAAGGAAAGGAAACCATGTGGTGGGATCAACTTAAGCAAGCCAAGAAACTTGATGAGAAAAGGATATTGTGGAGAAAATTCAAAGGATATTTCTAATAGAAATAGTTTTCCAAGCATTATTATGAAATAAAAATGAAAGATTTATTTGAACTCAAGTTGGGAAGCATGATAATGGAGGAATATGAGAAGAGTTTCTTTGAATTGTTGAAGTATGTTGACTTCATCAAAGATGAGAAGGTAAAATTACAAAGGTTTCTAAGTGGGTTAACCTCCTTCTATAGTGACAAGATTCAATATGATAACCCCAAGACCTTGGAGGAATCCATAAGGAGACAAAGGCATATTTATGAGCAAAGAAAAGGAAGGTCAATTTTCCAAAAGGTTTGGAATGACAAGATGAAAGGGAAAAGGACCAAAGGAAAAAAAATTTTAAGCCACCATTTTTCAAGAACAACACCCAAGCAAATCAACAAGGTCAAACAACCCAAAATGAGTACAAGACTACAAATTCATTTGGGAAAATGCTAAGGAAACAACTTGTACAATGTTGGGGATGTGAGGGAAATCATTTATATATGGAATTCCCTCACAAAGGAGAAAGAATGAGGATTGTCCACAACATTCAGGAGGGTGAAATAGTGGAATACATGGGAGGAAACATGCCAAGGATTTATGCAGTCTTGGACAACAAGCAAGCAGAGTATCAATCCTCCATGATTGAAGTGGAAGGTAAGATTGATAACCAACCCATAGCAATTTTAATTAATTCTGGAGCTAGCTATAGTTACATAAAATCTAACATTGTTGAAAGATTTCACTTTAAAAAAAGTAAGCATAAGAAATCTTAGTTAGTTCAGTTAGCCACATGGGTTAAGAGGAAAATCAATGAGTTGGTTAAAGACTGTCCCATAGACATGAATGAATTCAACACAAAGGTAGATTTAAACATCATACCATTGAGTTCATATGATTGTTTAATTGGAATGGATTGGTTGGAAATACACCATGTTGTCCTAGACTATTACAATAAGACAATAACATGTCTTGATGAAGAAGGGAAACAAGGAAAGATTAAAGGCCTTCTAAGAGCTATAATTGTTAGAGAGATTTCAGCTATCCAACTGAAGAAGAGTTTCAGTAAAGGATGTCAAATTTTTGCAGTCCATATGGAAGAGCCAACCAAGGATAAAGTATCAAGAATTGAATACCATCCGGTCTTGAGGGATTTTGAAAATGTTTTTAAAGAAATCCCAGGATTACCACCAAAGAGAGACAATGATTTATCTATCGATTTGGTGCTAAGAGCTACCCCAGTGTCCAAGACACCTTTCAGAATGGCAATGCCATAATTGAAAGAGTTGCATATGCAACTTGAAGAATTATTAAAGAAGGGGTATATATGCCCAAGTGTGTCACCTTGGGGAGCCCTAGTGCTCTTTATAAAGAAGAAATATGGAACCTTAAATGTGTGTATTGATTTCATACATCTAAATAAGGTCACCATAAAGGAAAAATATCCTTTGCAAAGAATTGATGATTTGTTTGATTAGATGAAAGGTGAAAGAATATTTTACAAGATTGACTTGAGGTCAGTTTATCATCAAGTTGGGACAAATGAAGAAGAAATCAACAAGACAATATTCAGGACAATATATGGGCATTATGAATTCATGGTAGTGCCATTTGGAATATCAAATTCCCCAACTGGTTATATGTGTATGATGAATGAAGTGTTCAATGAGTGCCTGGACAAGTTTGTGATTGTGTTCCTAGACAACATAGTCATCTACTCTAAGTCATAACAGGAACATGAGAAACATTTAAGAATGGTGTTGCAAGTTTTAATAGAGCATAAATTGTATGCTAAGATAATTAAGTGCATATGTTGTCAAAAGAAGATTCATTACTTGGGGCATATAATTTCAGCAGACGGGATAATAGTGGATCTTGAGAAGATAGAGGCCATTAGAGGATTTTCAATGCCAAAGAATGTCATAAAGATCATATCATTCATCAGTTTTTTTGGTTATTATCGAGGATTCATAAAATAATTTTCAAAGATTGCAATTCCAATCAATTCTATGCAAAAGAAGGGAGTGAAGTTCGAATGGACTTCCAAGTGTGAAGATAGTTTTTAGTAGTTGAAGGAAATATTGACAAGTGTGCCAATATTGAAGATTACAGATCCGAATGAATATTTTTTTGTGTGCACCGATGCATTCAAGGAAGGGCTTGGTGGAGTCCTTAGTCAAAAGATAATGTGGTATGCTACGAGCCCATAAAATTAAAGGAGCATGAGAGGAATTATGCTACCCATGACTTGGAATTAGCAACAATTGCACATGCACTAAAAATGTGGAGACATTTCCTCATGGGTAATAAATTTTAGTTAAGGACATACCATTGTGGTTTGAAACATTTGTTTGGATAGCTGACATTAAATGCTAGACAACCTAGATGGCTTGAATTCCTTAGTGAATATGACTTTGAAATTAAGCATATAAAGGGAAAGGAGAATCAAGTGGTTGATGCACTCAGTAGGATATCTCATGAAGTGCATGTTGTGACCATTAGCATGTACAAGACATATATGAAAGACAAAATTGTTGCATCAAAACATTTAGATCAAAATTATCTAAAAATAAAAGAAAAATTATAGCCAGGTAATTTTCAACAAAAATTTCATTCTTTTGAGATGAAAGAAGATGGAGTTGTCATGTACAAAGGAAAAGTATGTGTGTCGAATTCCAATGAGATAAAAAATGAAGTTATGAAGGAAATGCATAATGTGCCATATCTTGGGCACCCGAGATATTAGAAGACAATTACAGTTGTAAGGAGCCAATATTTTTGGCGAGGAATGGAGAAAGAAGTGGCTAATTACATAGCCATATGTTTAGAGTGCCAAAAAGTGAAGACAGAGCATAGAGGTCCAACAAGTTTGATACAACCATTTCCCATTCCATAATGGAAGTGGGAAGTTGTCACAATTGATTTTATTACTAAGCCTCCCAGAATTGTGAAGCAACATGATTCCATCATGGTGGTGGTGGATAAACTAACTAAGAAAACACATTTTATTCCAGTGAAGAATACACACAAGGCGACAAATATTGCAAAAATATATATGAAGGAAGTAGCTAGGCTACATGGAGTTCCTATGGCAATTTTTTCAGATAGAGATCCAAAGTTCACATCCAACTTTCATAAATGTTTGTTCAATGGATTTGGGACAAATTTAAATCTCAGCATAGCATATGATCCAGAGTCAAATGCAAAAAAAGATAGGACTAAAACGATAATTGATGACATGCTCATAATGTATGTGATGGGCCATTCATCTAAGTGGTAAGATTATATTCATTTGGTTGAATTTTACCACAACAGTGAGTATCAGGTCTCATTGAAAATGAGTCCATTTGAAGCATTGTGTGGAAGAAAATGTAACACTCCGGTGAGTTGGGATAATCCAACAGATAAAGAAGTTGTTGGGACAAATTTGTTAAAGGAAATGGAAGAGAAGATGGAAAATATTAATCAGAATTCAAAGGCTTTTTGGGATAGCTAGAAAATCTATGCAGACAAGAATAAAGTGTTTAAGTATTTTAAAGTGGGAGAAAATGTGTTCTTAAAAGTGAAGGCAAAGATAAGTTCATTGAGATTAGGAAGTTACCCAAAGTTGGAAACAAGATATTGTGGACCTTTTGAAATCTTAGGAAATATAGGGCTAGTTGCATACATGCTAGCATTTCCTGAATCCATGATAGTGCATAATGTATTTCATGTGTTATTATTAAATAAATGTGTGTCTGACCCTAACCACAAAATTGATTTGAATGTGATCTAGGTGGAGCACAAAGGGGATTTTCGGGTGGAACCAGTACGCATCCTGGAATGGAAAGTCAAAGTTCTCAGGAATAAATCCATAGGGATGGTAAAGGTTCAATGGACTTGATACAGTCCTGAAGATGCTACATGGGAGCATGAAGAAAACATGTAGTAAGAATACCCACAAATTTTTGACAATTGAAGAAAACATAATGCAAGACTCCATTTCAAAGAAAACATAATGCAATACTCCATTTTAAGAAGATAGAGTTTCAGAACCACATCTCAGAGTCATATCCAACTACGTTGGGGACCTTGATAAAATAATGGCTCAGTCCTTGGGTTATATTTGATAAATGGATGGTAAGTCCCTTGGGTTATCTCTGATAAATGAATGGTGCATTCCTTGGGTTGACGAGTCAAGAGGAACAAGATTTTGTGGTTGGGATTTGTACCACACCCGACCCATAAAGTACCTATTTAAGGGATGAGGCATCAAAATTTCACTTTTCTCAATCATATTGAATCCTCTTCATGAGATCTCCATCACCTTCTTCTCATCAAGATATTTCCAACGACTGTTACCATGCTCAAATCTGAGATCTAGATTGAAAGTTATGCCCTTCCGAAGTTCTTCAAGCATCATTGGTCAAAGGCCACATGGCATCCACGTGGGTTCACCTCATTCGTACCATCTAACCTGGCATGGTCTCAACCAAGGTCATCATCCTTTAGTGATGACATGTCCACTGGAGGGGCGATTACAAGGAATTTTTCCCATTTCTTTGTGATTACCGGGCCTTCATCCCTTCATCCTTCCCATTCAGGCTTGAAACACTCCCAGAGTCCCGAATTCCTAGAGTTCCCTAGTACTTCTGTATCTATGGTGGATATTTTAACATTACATTCAACGGATGAGATCGCCCTCTTTCAACGCCTAGATTTAAGGGATTTTGACGTTTGTTGCTTTGGCGTTGAACTCCCTTTTCTCTATCTGCATATCCTCCAAAGTCCCGAAACCCCAAAATCCTACCACATGGCTCTAGCCCTTCAGCCCTTTTGACTTATCCAATACACCACCCCCAAACCTCTGGAGTTCTGAAACCCTGGACTCCCGAAGGGTCCACACTTACACGTGGTGGTGCGTTAAACGCAGAGGTAGGGGTAGGTAGGTCTAGGACTTCATCCGATTAACCCCAGCATCCCAACATCCCAAGTTCCATGAAGTCCCAAACTCCCAATATCCTAAGTAATCCACTAGATTTTAGGCCAATGGATCATACGCATAGGGGATGACATGTGACAAAGGACATAGATGACACATGGCTCCATCAATGGGTGACACATGTCACCTTCCAATTGGAATATAAGGTCAGTGAAAGGCACGAATCAAGGTGACATGTGGCAGGCCGAGGATGATTTCACGTCACCCTAGGTGACATCACCATGCCACGTCACTCCATACTGACAACCTCTAAGAGTCTCTAGCTTCTCCTTCCTGTGAAATTGCTCAGAGCTCTGACGCCCAAACTCCCACTAGCAACCTCCCAATACCTGTTTTATCCCATGGTCGAGATCGATCCATGTAGATCCATAGATATACAGCCTTCATCGCTTCACAACTTTGACATTCAAGAGCTTGGTTATCTAGTTTCCAATTTACTCCCAGAGTGGTCAATGCCGGAATGACCATGGTCTAGATCCAATAGACAGGAGGGATCCTGACACATCCTCGGATCGATGGTCCTCATCGCTTCGCTACTTCGATGTTTGGGGTTTTATCCCGTTTAACACTCTTTTTATCCTAGAGTGGTCAATGATGGATTGACCATGACGTAGATCCAATGGTCAAGGAAGATCTCGAAGAATCCTTGGATCGACAATCCTCATCGCTTCGTGACTTTCATGTTCGGGGTTTTATCCCTTTTAACACTCTTATTCTCCTGGATTGGTCAATGTCGGATTGACCATGACGTAGATCCAACATTCAGGGAAGATCCTGAAGCATCCTTCGATCGACGTTTCTCGTCACCTCGTGAGTTTGATGTTCGGGGGTTCCACCCGTTTAACAGTCCCTTTCTCCTAGAGTTGTCAATGTCAGACTGACCACGACACAGATCCAACGGTCAGGGAAGATCTCAAAGATCTTTATATCTATGGCTCATGTTACTTTACAATTAGGAAGTGGATCGGGGTTTAATGGTGGGACAAGTTACACGGTCACAATCAAGGGAACTGCCATATGTCGGTCAACCTCATCGGTAACTGTACCAACAGGTTTCCTTATGTTGGTTTTGAAGGTTGAAAATCCATACCATCCTAGAGCTCCAGAATCCCGAAGTTCTGAAGCCAAAATAGCTTAGCTCCTTTTGGACCTAGCGAAGGGTTCCAGGGTCCTAGTCATGTGGATTCCCTAACAAGTCTCGGGGTTGCATGCTCAACTCTTAGATGTGATTTGGTTAGGGTTGTGGACATGAGCCCTCAGTCACACAGACAAATGGTTTGAATGAGGTGCCCTCCCTCCACAGAGCTCGAATTCAATAACCTGCGAAGATAATTTCGAGGGTTCAAAAGGACTGAAGTCCAACGAAATCTGCCATGACTCTTACATTACAAAATAAATCATTGGGAAAATTCCCTTAAGGATTTTCTAACTAGTACAGAAATTGTAAACTTATTCTTAAATTCATTTTCACACCCACGTCTAAAAGTTCTCTTGCTACTAAGAAGAGGAAAACATAAACCATTCAAATACATGGGTTCACAGAGAAACAATAAACATTTCTAATAATTAATCAAACAATGAAAATTTTAGTCATAGACACAGATATACAATCATTCATTTCATTTCTAGAACAAGGATAAGGAATACTTATCAAGGAACCAGATAGTGAAGCTATCGCTGAGAGGGGTGCATGTTTCCACCCAATGGTAGGAACAACAACTCTTGGAAATATTTACCGTTGGCCACCCCCTAGCTATATCATGATGCTCTAATAGAGACTCTTCCTTCTTGTTCATCAAGAGTCAGGGACAGAGGCCACTCTCCTCCTCCCACAAGAACTTGGAAAAACAATTTTCTCTCCACCTCTCAAGGGGGCATGGAATGAGTGCTTCCTCAGTCACTTGTCTTCTCTGCAACCCCATTTATAATCTTGGACTGGAAATGCTGCCAACAACTTCTTGCACCCAGAGCAAGATTTTTTTTCTAGTTCTCTTTAGAACCAGAGATCTGCACACACTCTTCTCCTTCAGGAAAAATGGTCTCTTCACTCATCTTCTTATCAATCCTCTATTCTGCCCACGAATCCCCTTCTTTTCTTACCTTCCGCATCCATATTATGTGGGTCTAAATCCCCATTTCGTGGTCAGGTCAGGAATTCTTTCAGATGGGTACTCTTCCCATCTCCTCATTGACTCTTGAGGAGGACTTCCCATCTACCAACCTGACTGGTAATTTATTTTTGGGTTAGAGGATTGTTCTGGGTCTGAATAATTTAAATCCAGTAAGGTATTGTTCTGGTGGGGGTCATCTCAACCATTGTTGGTTCCCCTCACCATCTCTCTCATGCATCATGATCTACCTTTTCAAACCCCATCAACAATTATGAAACATTATCCATTTTATTTAATAACAGAAATACATACATTACCTTTTATAACAAAAAGGCTCATCTATTCCAACATCCACAAATATTCAGTCTACCCATATGATTTTGGAAAGCTATAGTTATATTTACAAGCTGGGGGAAACAAGGGTGTTACAATCTCATCCCCCTTAAAGGAAAATCGTCCTTGATGTTCTACCTATTGATATGCTTTGTATGTCCAGAAGTAAACAAAAATGGGTATGCATGTTTCATGGCATCCTCCATTTCCCATGTAGCTTCATCTGGACCAAAGTGTTTCCATTGCACCTTGACCTGTGCAATGGTTATGTTCCTGAGTGGGATTTCCTTCCTGTCTATTATGCATTGTGGATCTAGCAGTAATTCTCCCTCTGGTTCCACCTGAATCATAGGCCAATCAATTATATGATTACAATCATGTACATATTTCTTTAGTAACGAAACATGGAAAACATTATGTGCCTTCATTGTGGGAGGAAGTGCTAGTATATATGCTACATGTCTCACTCTATAAAAAAATTCAAAGGGTCCACAATACTGAGGTGCCAGCTTGGCATAGGCTTCCATTCTCAATGAAATGTTTTTTAGTCTAACTCGGAGATACACATGATCCTCTTCTTTGAACTCTCTAGGAGTCTGTTTTCTGTCTGCATAGATTTTCTAACTATCCTAAGCTATTTTCAGATTTTGTTTTATATGAACTACTTGTTGTTCTATTTCCTTTATCATATCTGGCATGATTGTAATTCTGTCTACTGGGTCATTCCAGCTGATTGGAATATTGCATTGTCTACCATAGAGGGCCTCAAAAGGGCTCATCTTCAATGACTCCTGATAGCCATTGTTATAAGAAAACTCTACCAATGGTAGGTAGTCTTCCCACTTCTTGGGATGATGCATTACATGCATCCTTAACATGTCCTCTAACACTCAGTTTACCCTCTCTGTCTTCCCATCATCTTGAGGGTGATAGGATGCACTAAATAGTAATTTAGTTTCAAAACCAACAAACAAAGATTTCCAAAAGTTTGAAGTAAATTTTGTATCTTTGTCGGATATGATTTACCTAGGCATGTCATGAAGTCTAAATATTTCTTTCATGAAAATACTGAAAATATCTATTTCCTTGCAAGTTGATTTGAAGGGAATAAAGTGAGCAACCTTGCTCGGTTTTTCCACAACTATCATGATGGTGTCATTTTGTTTGGTTGACTTTGGAAACCCTGTGATGAAATCCATGGAGATGGTTTCCCATTTCCATTTTGGGATTGGTAGGGGCTGCAACAACCGTACTGGATGTCAATGATCTGCCTTAACCTGCTGACATTCTATACATTTAGCTAAGTAATAAGCTATGTCCTTTTTCAGTCCGGGCCATTAAAATAGTTTCCTAGTGGTTGTGATCATTTTCTGATAACCAGGATGTCCTGTATATGGTCATTTGTGTAGTTCATCCATTATGAACCCCCTCAAGTCATCACAGTTTGGAATATACAACCTACCTTTGTAAGTTAGAAATCCATCATTCAACAATTGATAACCCTCATACTTCATCCCTGTGGGCTCTTTCTCTAAGTATGGTTTCACAGTCTTGAAAAATGCATTTGTTTCTTGTGCACTTTTGACTCTCTCTTTTATGTCTATTTCATAGGTACTTATAGCTGCCAAGTGAATCACTTTCATACTTCTACTAAGGGCATCAACCACCCTATTTTCTTTTCCTTTTATATGTTTGATTTCAAAATCAAACTCATTAAGGAGATCCATCCATCTAGCTTGTCTAGTATTGAGTTTTGGTTGATCAAACAACTATCTCAACCCACTATGGTATTTCATAAGCACAAATATTATACATAGGAGGCATTTCCTCCACATTTTTAAAGCATGTACTATGGCAGATGACTCCAAATCGAAAGTCACATAATTGATTTCATTCTCATTCAATTTTCTGGATTCGTAGCAAATCACATGTCCTTCTTGCATAAGAACTCCTCTGATCCCTTCCTTCCAGGCATATGTACACACAAGGAAATCCTTTTTTGTCTCTACAATATTCAACACAAGTTCATTGGTTATAAGGTATTTCAATTGTTGGAATCTCTCTTCACATTCTGATGTCCAAATGAATTTAACTACATTTTTATGAAGAGAGGTGATTGGGCAACCGATCTTGGAAAATCCCTTTATGAACCTTCTATAGTATCCTGCTAGGGCCATAAAGGATATGATATCAGATACATCATTTGGGGTAGTCCAATCCATAATGGATTTGATCTTGTTAGGATCAAATTACACTCGTTCTTCAGAAATAACATGGCCTAAGTAATGGACTTGTTTTTGGAAAAAGTCACACTTATTAAACTTAGCATAGAGATTATGTTCTCTCATCACTTGAATCACTAACTTGAGATGTTCTTCATGCTCTTCCCTACTCTTAGAATAGATTAATATATCATCAATGAAAACCAACACAAATCTATCCAAGAACTTAATGACTACATTATTCATTAAGCACATAAAAGTGGTTGGTGCATTGGTAAGCCCAAATGGCACCACCACAAATTCATAGTGCCCATATCTTGTCCCTAAAGGTTGTTCTGTGGATGTATTCATCATTAATTCGGACTTGATGGTATCCATACCTCAATTCAATATTGGAGAAAATTGTAGCACCCCTTAATTGGTAAAACAAGTCATCAATTCTTAGCAATGGATACTTATTCTTAATGGTCATCATATTAAGTTGTCTATAATCTATGCACAACTTGAGTGTACCATCCTTCATTTTCACAAACAAGGTTGGTGCTCCCCATGGAGACACACTAGGTTGAATGTATCATTTGTCCAACATCTCCTTTATCTTTATTTTGAGCTCAACTAGCTCTAGTGTACTCATTCTATAGGGTGTTCTAGACACTGGCACCACTCATGGTACAAGTTCTATTGAAAAGTCAATATCTCTTCTTGGAGGTAGACCTGGTACCTCTTTTGGAAACACATATTTATACTCTCTTAATATGGTATGGTACTCTAGGCTTTGTTTATTGTTCTTAATAGAGTTCAATACTTGTGTTGCATACAAAGGAGACCATTTTCTGCAATACTTATTCACTTGAAGGGCTTATATTTGTCTCACTAAGACATGATTTTGAATTCCTTATAGGGTTATTTTTCTCCCTTCTCCATCTTCACACTCCAAAGTTTTATTTTAATAGTCCAACTTGGTTTTATGGGTATCCAACCAGTCCATGCTAACTAACAGGTCATAAGATCCTAAAGGAGGCATGTTTAGGGTTTCTTGAATGGGTAATCCATTCATAATGAACTGGCATGTTGGTATGACCTCTATTACCTTTGTTTTAGTTCCAGTGGCTAGTTTTACCAGCCATGATTTAGCATGTTTTCTTGTTGTAATTTACATTTCTCAATGGTTTGAGGGGCAACATAACTTGGATTAGAACCAGGGTCAATCAAAATGGAAACCAGTTGGTTGGCAATCATACCTTCCATCTCCACCACTGAAGCTCGGTGGTCAACTTGTCTATTATCCAAGACTGCATAAATTTGTGGCATGATCCTAGCCACATCATTGACTATGGTAGCCTCTTGGATTTTGTACACCATCCTATTTTCTTGTTGCCTATGTGGGCAATCCCTCAGTAGATTCTCTTCTCCACAAACCCAACATTTCAAGGGTTCTCTCCTGGTATTATTAGTCTTACCTTGGGTTGTTCCAAAGGGTTTATTACCACTATGAGATGGAAAATTCTATTGATATACACTTTTAGTAGGAAGGCTCATCTTAGAACTTTTCCCATGATTCTTAAATCTTGAGGATTTAAGTGATCTAAAAATGAAGAAGACTTGTATTCTTGAAAATATTTGCAAGATTTAATTCATGTGTTAAAATGAAAATGGATCAATTTTGCAACACAAATTTGATAGAAATTACTCATTCAAGATACATATAACAGCAGCAATAAATAATGAACAGAGAACACATAACACAACAAATGATAAAGGAGTTCACCCCTCTCTTGGGCTACATCTCCTAGTCCAACTTCCAATGGATCTTTTGTATTATTTTCTCAAAGTGCTAAAAAATGTGCTTTACAATGCTCAAAATTCCAAATAGATGGCTCCAATGGCTCCAGAATGTCCAAAAACCCCTAGCTGGGATTTTTTGGCACCTCGTTTGGCCAAAAATTGAAGAAGATAGGCTTCCTGGAAGTTCCCCTTCAAACTTGTTGTCTCTGGATAGCCAAAATGCACCCTTGTTGCCTCAACCTAGCCCCCACGCGCTTTTATGTGGAAAAACTTAGCACCGGGCGCAACCGCACAACCAGTACAAACTGTTGAATGGTTACACGTGGGCCCTTAACCACCAAGGCCCGTGGGCACATGGCCACCACATGACCGCGTGCAATACAAATAGGGCTAAGGTTTAAACCATATATATAACCGTAGGGTTAAACCACGCGCACACCACAATGGTCACATGTCATATATATATAACCGTGCGCATACCATAATGGTTACACAACGCATATATATATAACCATGGGTTTAACTTCCCATAGCAATGGTCGTATGACATACATATATAACCGTGGGTCGGGGCTTAGCCCCGGCCCGGTCCGTGCCCCATTTCACATTATTGCAAACTCAAATAAATTTAAACGCATACATATGTTAAGTAACATATGTGGGCGCACCGATTGGGTGGCCCTTCCCAAGGCTTTACCCTGCTCGAAGGTCATGGGGTCGACTCCAGCCAACAATATAACTTTTAAACAAATATATAGGTCACACGTGGTGGCCATTGATTGGGCCACGTGTCGCTATCCCATTCGCTGCAAACAAGCCATGTCATATGCCAACTGTCCATACAACTACCTTCCATGTGTTGTATAGCCTGCCACATGTCGTACGACCTACTACGTCAGCATCCAAACGGGCTGTATGGACTGTATAGTTAGCATCCCTTTTTTTTGCCTGTTTGTTGTTTTGAACAAAACGTGATATATTTCTCTCCCGATGTCCGTTTGAACCCAAATGAGTTGCATTGGGTTTGTGATGATGAGTCCTATGCTCTAGTTCGATTTGAAGTGATTCCGAGCACTTTGAATTTTGAGCAAAATTTGATCCCCTGGATCACACCTCCCCATTGGAAAGATTTTGGACCTCCAAAAGACTATTTTCAGGCTATTTGAAGATGAGGGTATAGTTCCCTCACCTTTCCAACCTCAATCCACTTGGATTTGCTTGGATTTGTACCTTTAAGACTAACTCGAAGATGCTCCACATTTCCTCGTTTTGAAGTTCGCATTCTCCTGTCAAGGATTATGTCTTCATGCAGTTCTGTAAGATATTCT
>ML822034.1:73051-99715 GCA_009831015.1 Picea engelmannii | reverse complement strand
CCTCACTTCTTGTTGGGTCTCTGTGAAATTAGAGGACAAGGTATTGAAGGGAGCTTCCAAGTCTTGGCTATGGGTGTGGGCCATGATGAAGAGGGAAAATGAAAAGGGGTGGGTGGGACCACACATAAAATGGGTTATGGGTGAAGTGTATCACGATGACCAGAGCGACGAGGGGAATCCAATGGGGTAAGGCCCAAATAAGGGTATTGGAAGGGGGTTGGGTCCATGGGATTTTGTTTTGTTGAAAATGATTGGTATGAGTGAAATAAGGGCGAAGAGAGGAATCCAATGAGATAGGGATCAAAAAATGGTGCCAACAGGATCCATAATTTTTATTTTTATTTTTATTTTTCACTCCTGCGGAGTTATTCTCCGATCTGAAGAATATTGCAGTGTTGAAATGCCCAAATTCTTAATAGGAAGAAATGTGTAGTAATTTCGCAACCCAAATGTAGGAGACACAATTGCACGGAAATAGATCTTGTCTGTTCTATTTTTGTTTCTGTCCCAAGGGTTAGGTTATACAGGGTGTCTACAAACAAGGTTTTTCCCTGTACTATAGCTCTCTGATATACGTGTGGGGTCCAACAGTAGTACTCGACCCAATATCTCAGGGTGCCAACTAAGGAGGCTAGACCGTGCCCTTAGTCGTACTACCCAACTACCCAGGTACTAGAGAGTATCTTCCCAAGTTTTTTTCTCGATGGAACTATAACAGTCAGGTATATGATCTATTTATCTATGGAGGGCTTCAAAAGATCTAGGTCGATTCGTATACAAGTGTTGTCTGATGCGCTACCACTCGAAGGGGTAACAATAGGAGTTACAAGAGTGGCCAACATATGTGCGCTAAAGTACCACTTGTATGTCATGCATTTATGGCTCCCCAACCACGAGTTTATGTGCATAACGATATATCTTTGTAGCTTTAAGATGTCGTAATACGTCTCTACCCTAAAAAAATTAACCCACAATTTTTTGCCAAGGAATGTGCTCTGATACCACTTGTAGTATTCCAGATATAAAATAATATGTAGAAAATAAATATTTTAGATAGAAATGGCATAACAATAATGATATAACAAGAATGATACCAGAATAATACCATAATAACACCAGAAAGAACACTTTGACTAATGATAGCAATGTTCACTTGCCTCTTCGAAGGGGAAACCTCCAATAGAGTAGATCTCTATTACAATAAAATCCAAGAAAAAACTTCTCATACCCTCTACTCCTATATATAATAAATATGTCTATCCGAAAGAACAATCTAGAGGAAGATCCTTCTAGAAGCGGAAGATTCTATTAGGTCTTCATACATTTGACTTATTCTTCCTTATTGCTAGGCCTTATTAGTATTGGCCTTTATTACATGGAAATATATTATTCTATCTACGTGAGGGGTTACAGAGGTTAGGTCCCTAACAAGCGATCTCTCCAACATAAGTTTCTCATGATCCTCACAATGCACAACAGGTGCATGGTCAAAACCCTATGTGTCAAACCTATTGTCAAGCACTTGCAACTCTAAATTCTCCTCATGTAGACTCATCGCAAGAGGATCCTCCCTCAAATCATGAGTGTATCCCATTCCCTCATGTATCATGACTGCTAAATATGATGGAGTCTTTTCCGCTATCAATGAAGAACGTGCCAAACTCAGCTAGTAATAAAGCTCCTCAATTTCCCTTTCCTTGTCTTCAACGAACTTAAGAGCAAGGTCCTTATCCATGAACAGTTGTAGGTAATCAAATTTCATCTGCTCTAGTGCTTCTTTGATGATGCATAATTGAGCACTAGTGATTCCATATTCAAATCCTTTTTTTCTCTCCTCCATCTAAGTTTTCCACATAAGATATTCGATAGACTTATAAGCATGATGTGCCCTCATCAATACTTGTACAATTTGCTCTTCCTTGACAAATAATCAGTCCTCCAAATCTTGCAATGCCAAGGGTATTTGTTTAATTCCATCATCATGTTGAGGTACAGTCATTTCCTCGTCCTCATCAACATCATAAATGAGATATGGTGCCAAATCCTCATCATGCATAGGTGCTATCACACTTGAACTACACTCATTGTAAGCATCATACGCAGTGAAAGATGTTGGATCCTCAACATCATCTGATTGGAACATTTCCCTATAGTTATCATAAGATGTTGCATCCTCATCTTTTGTTGATTCATCAGAGGTATATCCATCCAACACACTAGTGTCATCGGCCTCATCAGTTAACTCCGATGATGTATCATAGGTTGTTGTTTGGTTTTTTCCTATGCAAACATCCTTCTCATGGATAAATGCATACTCCTCCACTTTTCCTTTATGCTAATCTCTCTTCAATTTCTTCCCTATGTCTTTCAAGTAATCCTCATCCAGATTCTTGGGCTAAATTCCGTACTTGAGGGTGTAATAGCCTCAAAAGGGAAAAGCTAAACATATTTCCTCACCCAATGTTAGATACTCCCAGTAGTAAGGCATGTTTCTTGTTGTTGTTACCTCCTACAAAAGTTCATCTAGGAATTCCATATTTATCTTCTTAAGACACTGCATCACTGGAATTGCATGATATAATTTCTGGTTACTTAACGGAAACAATATGAAAATATCCTTTTTATTGACTTTCCCTTAATGTTGTAACATTTTTGTGTTTCTTTTGAGTGATGAATTTCTTCAAACACTTTGGTTGTAGGGTCAAAGTCCACTATAAAATCATGTCTCTTCCTGTTGTAGTTATTTTTGAAGTAAGTGTTTTGTCAAACAATTTTTTATCATACTCCAAACCCCAATATCCACCCTCTATTGTTGTTGTTATACCTATGAGTTGTTGTTTGATTTGTTTTTATGTAGTTTCAACAAATATTTGATGGTTTCATGCCATATTTCTTTTTCATTCTTGTATGGAAAATACAACAACAAGGTGCAAAAATAATAAGCAAAGGAATACCACGCAAAATCAAGCTCTGACTTGTCACAATGCTAGAAAACATACATGTTTAAGATCATCTCCCACAAGAGAATATTCTCAATAGAAATCAACAAA
The DNA here is from genome assembly GCA_009831015.1 of Picea engelmannii. NCBI lineage: Eukaryota > Viridiplantae > Streptophyta > Pinopsida > Pinales > Pinaceae > Picea > Picea engelmannii. The sequence continues at coordinate 96,665 of ML822034.1, read as the reverse complement.
CACCTTCCACAAGAGAGAAATGGTTTTGTTGTGAGAATAATCGGTCCAAAATCGACCTCCTCTTGAGAGATGGTTTCCCACAATATTGATTTGGTTCTATGATCCTTGCACTCAGTCTCTTGACAATGAATTCGAGAGAAACTCCATCCAGAGATGAGAATTGATCCTCCTAACAATTGAGAACTTTTCTCAACAAGAAGAAATTGGTCCATATCTAAAGATATTTTCCCATAAATAGAACTTAGCCTTTCTATAGAAGAAATCGTCCTAGCCAAAGAAACTCATGAACCTCCATGAGTTTTCCAAAGGATCATGGCCTTCCTTCTAACCTTGTGTCTCACCCAATGGGATCTTGACCCTCTCTGTGAATTAGAACCCACAAAACTCCTCAAATGCTCACAAATCCACTTAAAAGAGCTCATGACTCTCTTTAAATGCCCCAAATGGCCTATATACCCTTGCATCCTTCCTAGGCTCCACAGATCTATAAAATGGGGGCATATTGGCCCCTAAAAATCCTTCATGGCACCTCCTTTCCCTCATGACATTGCCAAACAATCACGACCTCTTCTATCCTTCATGACCTACTCAAACAAGGGATCAAGTCCCTACAAGAACCCCTCCACAACCTTTTAAATCCCCATGGCCCTCTTGTAACAACATGAACATGCAAAAAGAAGAATTGGTCCCCTTAATTAAAACTCAGTGGCCCTCTCCCAATGCCATTATTCCCTAAATCCTTCACGACATCTCTATATGTCCATGGACCTACAGAAAAGAGAGAACTCACCCCTCCAAGAAAGCTCATGAATCTCTTAAGAAAGTCGTTGCATCAATAGACTACGTAAAAATCACTATTTTCCCTCAGGCTGACAAGATCTCCAACTCTCATACCAATATAATATACCCAATAGAGCTAGACATGGATATCATGAATTTCTATGCCATTATGTTTATTTTCCACAAACACTTAGCCTTCATTCCACTAGAGACATTTCATCAAACATATTACTGACAAAGCTAGATACACATGGAATAGGAGATAATCATGGATTTTTTCATTATGAATGAAAAACTAAATACACTCATCCAATGGATGCTATGGCAACTGCACTAGATCAATGAAAAACACACAATAACAAGAAAAAACATGGATGACGTCATGGTCACCACTAAAAAACCTATGAATTTGCACCTCCAAACTGATATCAAACCACAAATGAAGCTTAGTTGAAGATCCGGTATGGATCCTCCTTCATGTCTAGCTAGGGTGGATATTGCACCATCGAAACTAAACTGCAATGGTGGAAGGGTTTTTCTAAACTCTAACAAAACAATGTCTCCAAGAGCACTCCAAAATGAGAGATCAAATCATAATGAGGAAAGGTGAAGTTCTACCCTTCCTTGATACTTCTCTGAACCCCTTCTAGATATTTCCTCTCTTTGACCAAATCCACTTGAAGATTAAATTCACTTTATAACCCTTTTAAAACCCCCTTTTAATTCTGGAAAGTGATTAATTGACTTCTAAGGCATTTATGGACATCAAAAATATCTTTCTCATCATTCTGACCTTTAGACCTTTCCGTCCTGGTTCCAATGATCTATTACACTCATGTATCACTTCATCTAATATGGTCCCAATAACACATTTACTCCATTTAATTAAATTATGCCGAATAATAACCAAATTACAAAAATCATTGGAGTGCCATGGAACCAAGAGCAGATTGTGCAGAAATTATCTTGATGATAAAATATGGAAAGTGGGATTAGCCTGGGCCCCATATAACCCCTCCAAATTTCTCGAGCTCACTGTTAACCTTATTTTACTCCTCTGGCCAGACCAACATAAACTTACAAGGTCACCTCTGACTGAGGAGTAGGGGAATCCAAAAATGGAGACATTACATTCTAGATAATCTACGCGTTCTCATGATGGCGTTCAAGTGGATTAAATGTCTGGAAACTAAAGAAGAGCCTGCATTCATTGCATTTGCTTGTTCCCACCTGAACATAGAAGATAACAAATTAACTGAATTGTATTTCAGCTGAGAAATCCCACCCCGCTCATGCACTATCTTTACTTTGGATTTATGAGAATATGACTTGACTAATGTGTTATGTGTGATAGAGGAGGCCCCCGCTTCTTTGACAACTTGTTTCCTTCGTGGGTGTGAGACATGAATGACATGCATTGGATTTGAATGATCTTTCATTAATTATGGTATTGGATGATGGGATATTTTCCCATTAATCCTAATAGTCCCTTTTGGGATTCTAGTGGCTAGGTTGGCTTGAGAGTTCGCCAACTGATTATTTCCCCTAAAAAATTGACAGAAGTAAACTTGGGGGATATCAACTAACATATGTCTTATTTTTTTTATTATGTTGCAGATATGTGAGTCCTTTGGTAGAGTTCCTTTAATTATACTTCGTATGGTGTTCAAAGAGTCACCAATGATGATGTTGTGTTGATTTTGGAACTCTCTGGCTAATTGAATGCCTTTAAGGAGAGCATATTCTTCCACTTGATTATTGGTGATGCATCCTAAACTCCAAGCAAAGCTTATCTCAAATTTCCCCCTCGGGTCAAGAATGACCCCTCTCGTACCTACCACACCAAAATGTGTTATAATTATTATTTGGTAAATATTTAACATATTTAATAAAACTGTTATAATTATCAAATTTGATTAGTAAATTGAATTTTAAATTTCAATCATAGAGAACGTGAGCATGCGGGAGATATTAAAGAAAACTTATTAATTTTTTCTTAATGTCTCTTCCTCTTGGCATCCACCCTCAAATTCAATTTTTCCATAGTATCTCCTACCTTATCTAGATTCAATATTAAGTTTTCCTTAATGTTACCTCTATCCTTACCTTCGCCCCCACATTGTTATAATTATTACTTTGTAGAATGTTTAATATATTTAATAAAATTGTTATAATTGTCAAATTTGATTAGTAGATTGAATTTTAAATTTCAATCTTACGAAGGTGATGGTGGGGGAGATTTTTCCTAAACTCTTCTCCCCACCTCCACCCTCAAATTTAAGTTTTCCCTAATATATCCACCCATTCCCATCCTCAATAATAAGTTTTCCTTAATGTCTCCCCTACCCTTAGTGGGGTGGTGTAGGGGGGACATAATGAGGATGATGTCACCATCCCTATAAAAAATTATTAATTTTTCCCTGATGTATCCCCTACCCCTCCCTTCACACCACTTGAGATGGGGGGAGACTAAGAAAAAACTTACTAAATTTTCCCTAATGTCAACCCATCTCAACTCTTAATAAGTTTTCCTTAATATCCCCCTCCTCCACCCCATTTTAAGTCTTCTTTAACATGATAATAGAAATGAATGTGTTTATTTCACTTTCATTCTTTGTCCATCTACTTGTATAATTTTATTTTTTTTTAAACTGGGAAATTTGTTTTATCAAAAAGGCGCGGTCGAAACCGTTGAGGAGTTACAAAGTCCTTCAAAATTCAGGCCAATCCAGGGACTCAATTAAACTACTATTACAAGCTACTAATGATTGTTTCAAATACTCAAAAGAAAACTTCACGTAGAACAACCTTACTGAATACACTTGGAAAAAAACTTTGAGGATAGAAGAGAAGATACACTGCATTTAAATTAACGCATTGGGGAGGAGCTCATCGATTTGGCTAACTTACTGGCCTGACTTCGTGTTACCATTGGCTGAGATGTGGCATGTGATGTCTTCTTCTTTCTTAATACCATCCAAGCTTCATTTGCAGATGTTGAGGTACTTGTGTTGCCTGTATTTCCTAGATTGTCTTGATTTGGGGCTTCTATTGTTTCTTCATCCAATACCCCAACATCATCATCATGATTAGCCCAAGAAGTTGATGGCTGAGGAGAAGACTGGACTCGAAGTCCCTCATCTGAAGCTTGAGCAAAAGACACCTCTTTCTCTGACTTTTAATTGGATTCTTGAATCGTTGGCTGAAGAGGAGGATCTAGCCGCGACGTATTTTTTCTGACTTGAGGAGGCTTCGCTTCGAGATTACTTGATGGTCGTCATTTGATCCCACCCACCAAGTGGATTTTTGAGGCTTTCGGTTTTTCTTGGGCCCTTTGGGACAATGGGTTGCAAGATGTCCCATTTGAAAACAAGATCTGCAATGCAAGGAAACTCTCTCATATTCTAGTTTCTAAGATCAAGAATAATTTTTACCTGTAAGAATAACTTTGACTAGGAATCCTTTATTGAAGTCCATTTCCATGAAGATATAGGAAAAAATGGAGATGTCGTGGCTTGAAGTTTCACGACATACAAAGTGGAACTTTCCTAACACTAAACCAATGGATTCAAGAAAAGGTAAACCCCATAAATGCAAGGGAAGGTTGGGAATCCTTACCCATACAAGAGTTGAGGAGAGAATGTTAGTAGTTGGATTGAAAGAAGGAGTCCATGGTTTCATCCCCAAACCTGAGTTGCCCCAAAACAACGGACCTGAGTTCAGAATTAGATCATGATCTTCCTCAATGTTGAACTCAACAATGAAGAATCCTTTAACATAAGGATGAATGAAATCTTGTTGTTGCATAATAGGAATTCAGGTAGCCGAGATACAATTGTTGGGATCAACCAACTTTGGCCAAAAACCATTGAAACGACAGACCAAACTCACAGATTTGTAGTATTCTTCCTCCTCAACATCTTGACCCATGGGGATGACAAGGGGAGGGCCTTCCTGAACCAAAAGAGACGAAGAAGAAGGAGAAGAGCTCCATTGAACAACCTCGTGAAAAGAGGCCCCAGACCTCGAATCAGAAACTAGCCCAGACACCGAGATGGAGGGAAAATCCCCACTGCTTGGGGCACCCTCAAAGATGGACGCAAATGTGGCCATGTAAGGTGAAGAAGAGAGAAGCAGGCTGTAGTCCCGGCTCTCGTAGAGGTCACAAGCGGCTAGGGTTAAACCCTAGCCGACATGCACCAGGGGAAGAGCGACACAATTGCAGATTTTCTTTTCCCATTTACTTGTATATTAATGGAGGGATGGGTGGAGATTATTTAACAACATTGATTAAGTATATGGTTTTTTGTTTTTCCAAGTAATTTTAGCGAAAAGATATATTGATTTGTTGATAATTTATTTGTCAAATATAGTGATGAATCAAACATATCTATTACTTTGTAAAATACTTAAATATATTTAATAAAATTGTTATAACCATTAAATTTAAATTTAACTAATAAATTGAATTTTGAATTTCAACCTTAATTGGCAAGTAATTTTCTTTCATAATATAAAGTATCAAGGAAATGAATCCCTTTATTTCACTTTCATTATTTGTCCATCAACTTATATGTCAATGGAGGTGTGGGTGAACATCATTTAAGGGGTATGGGTTTCTTTGATATGATAAAGTATCAAGGGAATTAATCCCTTTATCTCGCTTTCATCTTTAAATTGGCAAATAAATTTCTTTGATATGATAAACTATCAAGGAAATGAATCCCTTTATTTCACTTTCATTATTTGTCCATTGACTTATTTCAGTTTCATTATTTGTCCATCAACTTATATGTCAATGGAAGGGTGGGTGAAGATCAGTTAAGCGCATTGATTGATTACGTGTTTACGAGCATTGATTAATTATATATATATGGCTTTTTGTTTTTTTCTATATTTTCTTTCACACTTCTATATATTTAAAAGGAAAACTTAATTTTATAATAAAAAAATATTTTTTTAAGTTAAGTTTAATTATTATTTGATTTCCAATTCAATTATTATTATTTAATGATGCATCCATGTTTATTAAATCTTGTCCATTTGTAGATTTTTTATATTTTTATCTTCTCATATAAATAAATATATGGCATATTCATAAACATATTTTTACGCATACTCATAGTTAATTATTATTAAAGCTTTATTTACTGACTTAAAAAGTAAAGTGACAGGTTAAGTAGATTGGGGCGATAAAATTACATAATTTTATATAATTACGTAATTTCAATGGTTTAATTTATTATATCTCATTTTTTTATTAATAAATTTTTATTTTTATTTAAATTTTTTTATTATATAAATTTTATAAAAAAATATAAATATATAATTTATTAAATTTATATAATTGGTTTAATGGTTAATAACATATGCTTGTTTTTAAAAATTATAAGTTCAAATCTAAAAGAGTGTAAAGTATGTACAACTCTGTAAAATTAAAAATAAATTATTATTATTATTATTATTATTATTATTATTATTATTATGTGGAAAAAGACATAAATACATGATCATAATTAAACTTGTTTACATTTGTTATTTTCAAAAAATGTTCTAAAAACATATATAAAGATTTTACTAACCTATAAATTGTTATTAAACTTTTATATTTAAATTATTTATTTTTATTAAATATTTATAAAATTAAAATATTTTCAAAAAATCATAAAATTTTATAAATAATATGTATAAAATATTTTAGAAAACACAATTTTTTTATTAAAAATATGTAGAAGGAATATTGATCCATTGGTTATTAAAAGAAATATGTTTAAATTATTTACTTTTCATTACACATTTATTTATACATTTGATAGTAAATTAATTATTATTTTTTTGTAAATTAATGAATTTTTTGGATTATTGATGATGATGATGATGATGATGATGGTTTACATCCATTGAGACTAAATTTGGTGTATTGGACCTAAATAAATGTAAGGAATTACTCAGTTTGTTTTAGAATTGTATTTAGGTGTTCGAAAACATTTAGGAGAAGCATCCCTAAATTACATAGTTTTGATGATCTAAATGGATATGAAACAAATATTTTGAAATTGTGATCTAATGTGGGGGTATGAAGGACATTCTAAGAGCAATAATTTTTCATATTCAACCCTCTTAGTGTAATAAATATGACAATTTTTTTTGACCCACGACATTTTAGAAATTGTCCAATGCCCTCTTTCACTATGGAGCTCATGAGAGTTTGTTCTTATTTTAGCAATGTTGTTTTTCTTCTTTAGGCTAGTCAAAATAGAGAAATTATTTTGATCCTAAAGGTTAGGAATGATCACCTTCTTATAGTATCTTAATTTTCTTTGATCTTCCGATTCTTTATCACACCAAAGATTCTCCTTGAATTTAGATGTAATAATATTTTTAATATTATTGTTATTTTGAAAGTAACCTCTTCCTTTAATCCCCAATGATTTATCCAAGACTTGACATCTTTATTCTACGCCCACTTGAGTTGTAGATGGTTTTGATTGGATTTTGAAGCAATCTTAGGAGGCCTCCCATCTTCCATGTTGTTTATCTTGTTCTTGTACATTGGTTACATATTCATAGTCGTGCTCTCAATGGAGCAAAGACTTGTTTCTATGAAGAGGATATGATAGGATATATTGCCTTTAACTTTGAGATTATAAGTGATAAAACGATTTTTTATTTTCTCTATCTTTCTCCATCATTCTCTAGATATTTTGTAGCACCAAACTTCAAAACCATATAAGATAACATAAGTGATGAGAATATCCAAGAGGAGTTTTTTATTATCCCATAGCCAAAAGTCTACTAACTGACGATTTTTTTCAATTCCATAGTAAGCTTTCCAACATCCATTTATGATTTTTTCAATGCTATAGTCTCAATTAAGATTGTGATCAGGATCGATTCCAAGATATTTGTATGAATTCACTTCCTTCAAGTTGTTCTTGTCATATACAAAATTAGTGTAATTGATATTTTTGTATTTAATTATCATAACCTTCTTTTTTTTCATTGTTAACAATCACACACATACTAAAGCAGAAATCCTTGTGGATTTTTAGTTACTTGTCAAGACCAAAGGGACTCCTCTCAATAAGAACAATATCATCAAGTTGCAGAAGAATGACGACTGTACCAACAATATTTGGGTTGATACAACCCATTTCTTCCAAAAAACCCTCTAACTTTTGTTAATGTATATGCCAAAAAGGTCACTAGGGAACACAAAGCAATGTTTTTTTTGTAAATAAAAAGTAGAACCTTATATTAGATCATGAGTGTATAGCTGTGGATTGTTTGGCAGCCACTTGTTCTGCCACAGAAGGGAAACCATAACATGTGGCTCCAAGCGATGATAGATCTATCATGGCTGTGAAACTGTTTACAAAATTGTACAAAAATAATGAAAGTTTCAACTGGAAATTCGTTCCAACTCGCTCACCTAAGGCTGGCATCATACAGAGCTACCATTACTATGATAGTTATACAACTGTGAAAAAGATTTAAAACTGTAATTGACAGAAAACAGAGTCTGGGGTAGGCCGCGTCAAGCCAATGGGGAACTTGGGTGTCCATGAGAAGTGAAGGCCGGAACAAACTTCTTCTTGCATGTGGGGAAGATTGCTGACATTGGAGTGTCTGAGAAAGTCTTAAACAACAGATCCAATCGCTGGTTGATGATCCTTTGTCCATGCGCTTGCTCGTCCTGTTGCTGTCTGATATAAAAAAAGAGCTCAAGGTGCTCCATTGCCAGATAATGGATGTGATGTGAACCCTTCTCGTCGCCTTTTGTACCTGCGTCTTCCATCTTCACCCCTTATTCTAAAAATTTCCATCTAGGAGGGACTTCCTCCTCTACAATGCAACCACCTTCCCACCAGTGAGGCTGAAATTCGGGGACGGAGGGACTTGGGAGGCAAGTCTTAGAGGGTGACCCTGTCTTGTTCCCCAGGCTTGGGCCTGGTTGTGAAGAAGAGGGTGGCCCTGCATGCTGAAGTGGAGGCAGTGCCTCCCCTTTATCCAAGTTGAGGCCTTGAGTTGTCTCTGCCCTCAAAGTGCTAACCGGGGAATGAAGAGGAAGTGGTGGAGAATGAATGGTGGGGGACAGGGTCTCCATTTTTGGTGTGCGTAAGGAGGTTTGAGTCTGGGGTGGTAGAGTCTCCAATTTTGGGGTATGCAGGGTGGAATGAGATATGTTGGTGTGTTTGCAGGGGCGGCTAAAATGGGAAATCAGAGCTCACTGAGAGGCTGTGAGTCAATTGTCATGGGTGTAGGCATTTTTGTTTCTAGTGGCTCGCCTGGGCTTGCCTCTATCCCGGGGCATGGTGGGAAGAAGCACAGGGGTAGTGGGGGGGTGATGGTGGTCTGGGTAGACTCGAATGGCATGCAAAGTGAGAGCAGTGAAGTCAGGAGGAGAGACACAATGTTGGAATGGTAGCTTGCAACGAACAGGAGAAAGAACAGGCCTTGGACATTTTTAACACCTATGGGGGCCATTGAAACCTCTCCCATCACCATTGAAGGCTGAAAGGACTGGTTCGAGCTCTTGGTACCTGTGGCCTGGCTGGAGTGCTCGTCCGAGTGCTTGTCCAGGGCACTGAGTTAAATGTCATCAAGGTGTGATTCATGGTGAGTTATATCCTCGGGGGTGGCGGCTTGGGACATTAACTCCCCTCGCCATCTGTCCCGACCAGTTGTCCTCCCACTCTCTCCTCGTGTCACCCCATCTGGGTGAACACAAAACAATGTTTCTTAAATCCTATATTACAATTGTCACAGTCTAAACGTTATATGTTTTGGCTCTTTTTCGATAATATTATTCGTTAATATTTCTTGAAATCTGACGATAAATTGTTGGATATGCATATTTGAGTAGTTAAATCTATATAATTTGAGTTCTCCATGAGTTTTCTAGAATGCTAAATCCATTTATGCATTCATAAATGCAAATGCAATTTAAATAATAGGAAATTTAATTTTTTCATAGATTTATAACACCGGATTCTACCAAAAAATGACAAAACGTAGAACATTTAGACAATGCCTATTACATTTAATTTCTTCAGACTAATCCTCAATGTTCCTAAACTTGGAAATAACGTTCTCATACAACCTTATAGCATCATATCTCAATTAGAGATGAGATTTTGGCTCTTCCAACCTATTCCAAAGGTTAGTCCTAGGCACTATGTCAAAATATTTCTAAAGTCAACAAAACAACATAGGGGGTTCGATTTATTATTGCAACACTCCTTTGCAATGATCCTAAGTGTCAAAAAGTATGATTTGGATTGGATCATTATATTATTTTTCATCTATCTCGATGCTTTTAGAGTGGAAAAAATTGGAGGAATAAACTTGTAGGGTCATTTTAGTGGCAGATCCCAGTTTGGAAAATTGGGGTCTGAAACCTTCCAGAGCCATTTTGAGGCATTAAAAACCATATTTTGGGGTTCTGGTATTCAAAATATTTGCACACCCCATTGATAGTGTTTTTCACTCTGCGAAATTTTCAACAGTGCATACCATGTGTCAATCAAAGCTCATATGCGAGAAGATGCCACATCAATCCCCATTACTCATGCATATGGGGCTAACCGTGTGATAACTTTCAAGAAGATTCTATAAGGTTCAAAACCCTATCACAATTGAGGGTTGATGAAGTAAAAGACCTAGCCCTATATGGCTATTGAGCTATGTTAAATACTAGGCCACTAAGAAGACAAGGGTTTCCATTCTTTTGCATTGTATCTTGTTCCATAGTTGAGAAAAACATCTAAGAGTGATATTCTATGATCATAATAGAGGAGGAGAGATTTTGTAGGAGCCATATAGGCCACATATCAAAGAAAACTCCACAAAGAGTGCCTCTTTCTTTGTACTTGCATCATTTTTATACCAAAGAAAGAGAGCAGAGCTTCCTCACCTACTAGCTAGGTTTTCTCCCATATTAGGTTTCCCAGGTCATATCTTATGTTTATTTGTGGATGGTGTGTGTATTTATTTTTGTTCTCTATTTTTTGCATCTAAACTATTTCATAATTTTTTTAAGAAGAAAACCAATAATCAAGAGTTTGAGATCTAAAGAAAAAATGACCTTAATAGTAAGGGATTTAGTTATTTATTAAATCTATTGTAACGAACTATACCAGTGGAATATCCATGCTAGTTTATAGATCATATTGGTATCAGAGTAGGTTTTTATTTTGGGTATTTGTGGAAAGTTGTAGGATCCAGGAATCGGCTTAAAGAGAAGACTTAGAAACCCTATCCATGGTGGATGAGTCTATTCATCACAACCCTCGAAATACAACATAAGAGATATTTGAGAGGTTGGAAGTGCAAGTTTCCTACATCATTCAAAATATGAACCTTCTCATGGTGGCTCTAACAAGCAATCTCAAACTATTCGGAGTTGATGGAGGCTCTAAGTTAGAGTTAATATCAGAGGAGAAATCGAGAGATCATGAAGACTTAGGAAAGGATTTGCGGAAATAATCTAAGAAAGAGAAGCCAAGTTCGAGTGTCGTGAACCCTTCATAGTCCTTATTCAATATGGAAGCAAAAGTGGACATAAATCCATACCAAGGTGATATCTATGCATTAAAATTGAATCATTGGTTGCAACAACTAAAAGTTTATTTTAGCATTCACTATATAGATGAAGAGTAAAAGATTTCATTTGCTAGATTGAAGTTAGAGGATCGTGATTCGACTTGGTGGGAAATCCATACAAAAACACTTAGGCTAGAGGGTGATTCGTTGGTAACTAGGTCAGAGGACATCAAAACCATCATCAAGTCCCAATTCTATCATATTGGTTATGTAGAACCAAATATCAAAATAACATAAAAGCCTCAGAATAAGTACTCAACGCCTTGAAAAAGAGAGAAATTAAGATAATAAGCTTATTTGATGGGGAAACCTCCTTATAGATCATATGAATTCATAATTACAAGATGATTCCAAATGAAAAGTTCTCCTGGGTATATATAGGAGATTAGGAGGTAGAATTACATCTAATGGACCCAAGCCAACATAAATAAAATAAAAATACTATTGTAATATGCCCCAATTAAGGGATAATGTGCCACGAATTAGGGATTAACATGCCCCTCCCCTTCAGACAAGTGTTTTCCTAAACACTTGAGTAGTTTTGGATGCTTTGTATAAAAGACTCATCTTCCCACGTGGAATGTTCAGTAGGTAGTTTCTTCCACTTAATGCGATACTCTAAAATTGATCTATTCCTTAGTTGGCGAATTCTTGTGTCAGTGATAGCTTCAGTATCCAATATGAATTTTCCTTCCTCATCAAGTTATGACTATATAGTTTGAACTAGGATCTTGTCACCTATAACCTTCTTTAATCATGAAACATGGAAACCAAGGTGTACTTGCGAATATGCAAGCAACTCCAATTTGTATGCCACAGTACCAATATTTTTCAACACCTTATAAGGGCCATAGTACTTCGGTGATAATTTATTATCCTTCTTATCTTTCTTGAGGGACATATGTTTGTATGGTTGTAGTCTTAAAAATACCCAATCCCCTACTTCAAAACTTCTTTCACTATGATGCTGACCTTCTTGTTGTTTCATGTGATTTTTTTCCATAGTTAGGTTGTCCTTTAAGATTTGGAGAAATTTTTGTTGATGCTCGATGTGATCTTCCACTACTTGAACCATAGATTTTTCTTTTAGAGAAGAACTGATAGATGATGGGTGATATCCATAAAGAATAAAAAATGGTGTCATTTTTGTTGCAGTATGAAAGGAAGTGTTATACCACCATTCTATGAAGGGTAACCACCTAAACCATTGTGTTTGTTTATCAGAGACAAAGAAACAAAGGTATCCTTCCAGACATGTGTTCACTATCTCATTTTTTCCATCATATTGAGGATGATATGATGAGCTATGAGCCAATTGAGTACCCAAACAAGAAAATAATTATGTCCAAAAATGTCCAGTGAAGATGGGATCTCTGTCACTTACAATAATCTTTGGGCTTCCATGTAGCTTTTGAATTGTCTCCATGAATGCAATAACAACTATACTGGCTTTGAAAGGATGGGAGAGTGCATAAGTGTGAATACTTGGTAATTCTATCAACAATCACCATGATGGCACTCTTTCCTTCAGACTTTGGTAACCCTATGATGAAATCCATGGAAACCTCCTCCCAATGCTGACTTGGAATGACTAATGGTTGTAAGAGACCTGGGGTCTTAACTGTTCCTAGCTTATTTTGTTGGAAAACCAAACATTCTTCCACAAAGCTTTGAACATCAATTTTAAGGCCATCGCAAAAAAAAATTGTCTTGACCTTGTGATAGGTTTTCAAAAATCCCGAGTGCCCTCATACCAGAGAGGTGTGTAATTCCAAAAGTACCTTTTGTTTGAGTTGGGATTTTTTACATAAATATAAGTGATATTTGTACCATAGTGAATCATATTTGCATGTAAATGTATCATATTCACTGGAATCCTGTTGCAACCTTTGAATGAGAGTCCACTCTTATTCATCATTCTTCCATTCATCCCTTACTTCTGTTATCCAATTAGGTTGGTTGATATAGATAACACAAAGAAATTCCTCAACATATTCATGAGATTCAATATGACCCAAATACTCTACCTCCTTCACCCCAAAGAAACATTTGGATGGTTTGGCATATAGTTGTTTCCCCTTTAGTAGTTGTAGCACCCTGTCAACATGTCGAACATGATCTTCCCAAGACTTGCTATAGATTAGTATATCATCAAAAAAAACTAACAAAATTTTTCGAAAGAAGGGATTGAAAATGGAATTCATCAACCCTTGGAATGTGGAAGGTGCATCATAAGGCCAAAAGGCATGACCAAAAATTCATAATGGCCTTCATGAGTTCTCAATTTTGTTTTTGGGATAACTTCTTCCTTCATTCTAATCTGATGATACCCTGAACGAAGATCCAACTTTGTGAAGTAGATTTCTCCACGTAGTTCATCTAACAATTCACCAATTATGTGAACGGGAAACTTATCTTTAATGATGATCTTGTTGAGCTCTCTATAATCTGGACACATACACCATGAGCCCTCTTTCTTGAGTACCATTACCACCGATGCAGAGTAAGAACTTTGGATAGGTCTAATAATTCCATCCTCTAACATTTCTTCAACCATATGCCCAATTTCACTCTTCTGGGCATAAGGGTATCTATAAAGCCTAATGTTAGGAGGAGCACTCCCAGGAATTAAGTGAATAGCATGATCATGATCATGAGTGGGTGGAATACCTCTGGGAATATCTTCAAATAATTTGGAATGCTTATCAATGATCCCTTGGAGATCTAGGGTAATAGATGGATTAGATGTTTGAACATCTAGTTAGCACAGTTGTACAATTACACCGTGATTCCCCTTTTTCAATAATTTTGTCATGCCATTAGAGATTACCACCTTACTGGGTTTCCCTATGATACCCTTTAACTCAAATTCCTTTCCTTCCAATGAAAATTTCATGAAAAGTTCTTGAAAATTAAAAGCCATGGTTCCCAATGATTGTAAGAATTGGATCCCTAGTACGACATCAACACTACCCATCAGTATAGAAATCATTGGACTATTCATTACATATTCCCCCATAGTAATATTGATCTTATGGAATTTTCCTGAGCAATTGATAGTTCCTCCATTTGCAATCATTACTTGAAATTCTGGCACTAGATATATAAAACAATTGAGAGCTTTGGCTAATTTGCAGTGAATGAAATTATGAGTACTGCTAGAATCAGTTAGCACTATTACCTTTTTCTTTTTGATATATCCTTCGATATTGAGGGTTTTAGGAATGCTAATTCCAGTCAATGAATGACATGATATGGTGGGAGTCATCTCTTTATAAGAAATCTCTTCTACATCTTCATATTGAGATGGTTCTTGTTCTCCTTCCTATTCACAATCTATGTAGAATAATTTCTTCTCACCACACTTATGTCCCTTACTATACTTGTTGTCACAATTACAACATAAACATTTTTCTTTATTTCCTCCAATTGTTGAGGTGTTAACCTTTTATGTTGAGGTGGTTTAGAAGAAGGAACATTATTCTCTCGATAGATGTTAGGGGTGGTCCTTCTAGTAGCCATAGACATATTTTTACTTTCAACATTTCTTTCCACCGTGACTGCATTCTCCAGTGATTTGTGTTCCCAAAGGTGAACTTCATGTTGAATGTTATCCTTTAAAGTTCCTATGAAGACATCAATCATGTGCTCATATGGAATATCTGTTACCTTTATATTCAATCTTTGGAAGTTCTCAATGTGCTCTGCCACTGAACCCTTTTACTTGAGATTTATCATTTGGATGAAGAAGGTATTTATCCTTGTATCCTCATAGTGTGCTATCATTTCTTCCGTGAAAATTGTCCAAGTGAAAAGCGATTTGTGAGAACAAAGCCATCGATGCCACACAAACTAATTAGGTTCTAAATATGATGACATAATTCATACCTTTTGTGTTTGAGGCACATCATGTAGATCAAAGAACTGCTCCATCTGGAGTATCCGTGTGATTGGATCCTTGCCATCAAATTTTCTCATATCGATCTTAGGAAAGTGGTTTGTCTTCAACCCAAAGCTGTAGTTTCTCCAATATTGATTCATCTTCCTTATGTCCTCATCATGAATTTCATGGGATACATTGTCACTTTCAGATGGCGTATCTATTAGCAACTTTTTCAACCCTTCCATGATATCCTCTTTTAAGCTATCCATATTAGTATCCATCATCGCTTCGATATTATCTTCAGTTGAATCCATCATCCTTTGTAGTTCATATTTTGTTATTGCCTTCTTTTGTAAATCATCTATGTCCTTGCACATTTATTTACCTTCATCAAGATTCCAAGTAGGATTGTTTGAGGGTTTATTTGGTGAATAAATTCCCTTTTTTGGTGGCATGTTTGCCAAGAAGCACTACAAGGTAGGAATTTCTAATTGGCTTAGGTAGAGGTCATCACAGACAAGGGAGTGGCAAGTTCTATAACTCTCTGATATACGTGCGAGGTCCAAAAATAGTACTCAAACCAATATTTCAGGGCACTAACTAAGGAGGATTAACCATGCCCTTAGCCATACTATTTGAATACACAAGTATTAGAGAGTGATCTCCCCGAGTGTTTTTCGCGGTGTATTATAGAAACAAGACGACCAAATGGTTTACTTAGTTGGTGTTAAGATTCTAGGGGGTCTCCCGATATAAACCAGGTATGTGGGAGCTACAATATATAGTAGTGTTTTCTAATGTGAAACTGTTCGAAAGGGGCCTTCTGATATACTTTAGGTACATGTAAGAATCACACAGTTCTCGGGTTGTAGCGCTGACAAGTAACGACATATCCTATGTTTAAAGATATTGGAATATGTTTGTACCCAAACACCCTAATATTCTCCCAAATTTATGTGATAATCCTTTTATCCCTATTTATTCCACTTTTTGAATAACCCTAATTGGATCTTCTAGTCAAAAGATATGCAAATTTCCAAAAAACAAAACACACCTTTTAAAACCCTGATTTGGAGACTGTTATGTTAGCTAACCTTTCTTATTATATAGATATGCAATTTTGGACCTTATGAGTTCAAAATTTGTACTTGAGGTAGCCTGATACATCTTATTTCCAACCCCCACAGGTTAGAGAAAGATTGGATTCTCCAACAAAATTTTATGATAACTTTCCCAAGATGTGTTGATTTTTTCCCTTTAAGGAGAGCGAACTTGTATGAAGTTCCATGTGTCATAGTATTCTCTTCAGAACTTTAAATTCATACCAGTACATCTTCGGTCCATAACCTAACCAATGGAATATGTCTTACTCAATTTGGAGGTTTGTAGCTTCATATATAACCGTTTTCCCAAGAACACCTATTTTAGACTGAAATATGGACAAGTCAGAAACCCTAATTTCCTTAGGGAATAAATTATAGATTACACTGTATCAAGGTATGAAATTTGTACACACTATACTTCATGATTCCTCCTTCATACTGTAAAAATTTCAGAACCTGAAACAAAGCCAAAAATAATTAGGAGCCAAAATTCCAAGAAGACTTGTTTCAGACTAGTTTCAAGACTAGTCAAAAACCTTAACTTGAACATAATGTATATCCAAAAATATACTTAAAAAATATATGAAATTTGGACCCAATTTATCTCTATATGTCGCCTCTATACCATATAAATTCTAGATCCTTAAACCTTCCAGGAAAAAAGTTGTAGCGAAAATTCCAAGAAGACTTGTTTTGAAGAAGCTAGTCCCAAGGATTGTCTAGCTCTGATATCCAATATTAAGAACCAATTATCAAAATATAATAAAAACCTAAGAATAAGTACTCAATTCCTTGAAAAAGAGAGAAATTCAGATATTACGCCTCGTTGAGGGGGAAATCTCCTTATACATCATATGAATTCACAATTACAAGATGATTCCAAATGAAAAGGTTTCCTTGGTATATATAGGAGCCTAGGAGGTACAATTACAACTAATGGACCCAAGCTGACATAAATCAAATAAAAATACTAATGTAATATGCCCCAATTAAGGGATAATGTGCCATGAATTAGGGATTAATAGTGGGAATTTGTAGGATCCAGGAATCATCTTAAAGAGAAGATGTAGAAATCTTAGCCATGGTGGATGAATCTATTCATAACAACCCTAAAAATCTAGCATAAGAGAGATTTGAGAGGTTGGAAGCGTAAGTTTCTAACATCAATCGAAATATGAACCTCCTCATGAAGGCTCTAGAAAGAAATCACAGACTATTTGAAGATGATGGAAGCTCTAAGTCAGAGTTCAGATCAAAGACAAAATCAAGAGATTAGGAAGACTTAGGAAAGGAGTTGGAGAAATAATATGAGAAAGAGTAGCCAAGTTCGAGTGTCATGAACCCTTCTGTTGATAATCAAATATGAACATGTTCAACAGTCAAGATTTCTCCCAGTTAGGATCCCAATTAGATCCTTATTCACTATAAATGGTGAATCTAACTGGTTTAGATCCAGTTACCTATAACTATCCTAATCTACAAATAAAATTAAGTCTAAGAGAAATATATACACTTGCTAGATAATTGTTGAAATTTAATCTTTTATTAAATAACAAACTAAAAGATAAATAAATACTGGTTCAAAACTATCTACAAGAAAATATTAATTCTAATTGTCATCAAAGTTACTCCTACGAATGGATATTTTGTTTAAGGAGATTTTGTTTTCTCTTTTCAAGAATAAAAAAGTATATGAAAATGAAAACTAAGTGTATTCTAATCTAGAAAATAAAACTAAACTAATCTCATGCCTCTGACCATAAATTCAAATAGTATATGAATTTAAATAAGATCAACAATATTCTAAAGATGTAGATCTTCAAAACACATTTATGAATATATCCACTGAGTGTTAATTAATAAATCTGTTTAAATAATTATCATAGACTTATAATCAAAACAATAATTCATATACAAAATAACCACTGAAATAACATGTCAGATAAAAGATGAAATCGATCTAATTTATTAACAGTAATTAGCTAAATCAATTGTGGTTCCATCAACACATACTCTAGATAAGACTTTGATTTAAAAAATGAATGCTCAGATACAAGTAATAGTGTTGAATACCAATTACTTATATTAATATTCAAAGTCACAAAAGATTCAATATAATGTTTCAGAAAATGAGACTTTTACAGTAGTGCATAAGTTTCATTATTCTCTCAAAAAATGAACCCCTCCCAATTGTCTTTCTTTCCATGTTTATATTGAAGGAATTCAAAATGAAAACTAACTTCCATGACTACAAACATTTGTCTATTTAGAATGGGAAATTAACAAAATTGTTTGATTCCCCAACTATATTAATAAAATACATAAAATGAAAATAATTTTCTTTCTAATAACAACTATATATATATATTTAATTATGCGCGGAAAACTAATTCTTCCATTTTCCCATGTTCCTCCAGGTCATTCCTTTTACACCTATAAAACAAAAAAAAATGAAAAGACAAAAAATAATAAAATATAAAACAAAATTAGAGTTTGTTGGGCGCAAGCCTATTTTGAGAAGGAAGTATATTTTGGGCGTAGGCCTATTTTTGGAGAAGGATATATTTTGAGGAAATACCTAACCATTGGAAAGAAATACCTAATGTTGAAGCGCAAGAAACATGTGGTAAGAAAGAAACATGCAGAAAAAAAAGGAAAAGCAACATGCAAGATGAAAATCAACGTGGCAAGCAGACAAACAAGCCTAACCATGATAGGGTTAGGGTTTTTGATAAGAATTGTAACCACTATAATCCTGTAAAATAGTATAAATAAGAACCTATTAGGTCTAGAAGGGAGACATGGGATGTTAGGTAAG
Source organism: Picea engelmannii (assembly GCA_009831015.1). Classification (NCBI taxonomy): domain Eukaryota; kingdom Viridiplantae; phylum Streptophyta; class Pinopsida; order Pinales; family Pinaceae; genus Picea; species Picea engelmannii. Next base: position 77,476 of record ML822034.1, on the reverse strand, counting down.
GAAAGAAAATGATCATATTACTTTGTGAGACTATCGATTGTAATAAGGTTGTAGAAGAGTCGAATAAGGTAGATTTCGAGGGTTAGGTCATAGGGTGAGGAGCCTAGTGTGATATAGTCTACCTCAGAGGGGGTTATCACCCTTGATCTTGATTGTATTACAAATATGTAATGGGCATAGCACAAGATTTTGCAACAAATTAAATAAAAGAGTAGAGAAGACAGATATTTGTGGACGTAGCCCTAGGATGGGGTGAACCATGGTAAAACTTGTGTTCTATGTGATGTTTATTGAGTATTTACTTTTTGTTAATGATTAACTTATGAATGAATGATTAACTAGATGTATTAGCATACTTGCATAAGGCTAAAGAAGAATGATTCCTAGAAATACTTAAATCAAGAACAAGGTTAATGCAAGAAGAAGGAATAACACAATCCTAGACCCCCACTCATTCCTAGATTGCAAACACATCGGTATTGCAGTCACCCATAAAAGCTATATCGGGTGAGACTGCATTGTGCACCCTATGCACAACACTGCCTTCTAGTTTACAAGGAGGGCGAATAGTTTTTGACAGTTTTGTTGGAAACCTGTTGAGATCCGAACCTGGGTCAAACAAAGAGAGAAGTGAAAGAGAGATCCAACCAACAAATGGTTATGTTGCTGGTTGGAACTTTCCAGGATTGAGTGGACATGATTCATGGAAGAAACGTGTAGAGGATGAAAGTACAAAAGGGAATTTTCAGGCCATGGAATCCAACAAAGGTCGAGATCAAAATATGGTTGAAATCAAAGGAACTTGAGTTTGCGTAGAAGGACAACATAAACCCTAAGTTAAAACCGCAAAAATATCTCAAAAAATACATGTTTAGTGACTTGCATGAGGTATTTTTCTGTGATTTCCTGCATTTGTTGCAGGAGTGGTCATTGATATTAAAGGAAAACCACCCTACAAATCGAATCAGACAGCTGGAGTGGAATCTGGTGGAGATCACACAGTTACAACAAATTAATAACAAATTTATGTGCAGTAGATTTCTGGTTAGACAATATTGTTGCAGGGTTTATCACCAAATTTGTAGTAGATACAACAAAGTCTTACACTGCAACAGAGTAAGATTTTCTAAAAGGACCCAGAGGTAGGTACATTAGATCGTTGTATACTTCAATCAATATTTTATTGTATGAGAATGATGTGATTACCATGGAATCAAACAACTAAACTTCCCGACATGGATGGGGGAAAGGGGGAAGCACTAACAGGAGGATGAGAAATGGAGGAAGAGATGGATAAGGGAAAGAAGAAGGAGGCCATCTACCCAATAATGATGGAGGAATACAAGATAAATAAGATAATGGAAAAATATGGAAAGACGCATAGTGGAGTACCCTACCAATATAAAATGAATAACAAGAAGAGAGCCATAGCTCATAAAGAGGGCTTGGAAAATGATGAATAAGAGGTATAGGATCTCTGGGTTGTGGATTAGATTGAGGAAATCCTGTGCGCAACATATGAAAGAAAAACATGAGGTCCAAGGTTAGTGAAAGAAGGTAGAAATCCAATCCATATCACCGTCAGTGTGGAACCTACAACCCCATGTGCGACTAACACACTAGAAAGAACACCAACATTTAGACAACTGGATTTTAGTGGAAGAAAGACAACATGAAACATATCTAATCAAGGAGCACCAACTGGAGGAGCCAGTTAAGGAAGTAACAGTCAATTATCTACACTGCACAGAGGTAGTATTTCAACAAAGTTTAAAATGGAAGGACATGATCCCACGATCAGGTTACCATAATTTCGGGGAGAGGCATCATAGAACCTTGAAAATCACTTATTCATTTGTGAGAAGATCTAGGAAGCAAATCAAATCACATATGAGGATTCAAAACTCATGCAATTGGAAATCACACTAAGAGACCATGCACTGGATTGGTATATGAGTCTAGATGTAAAAAATCCACCAAGAGTAACAAAGACTATTGTAGATGTGAAAAAACTATTGATAAATGAATTTCATAAGCCCAACTCAGAAGACCAGTATATGAATGAAATGATTGAAATTAGGAAAAAACTAGGTGAGTCTGTTTGGGAGATTATTCATAGGTTTAAACGCCTGGAAGGTAAGTTGAAATATGCGATTACTGACATGCAACATAGGAATTTATTTGTGAACTCACTGTTACCACATCTGAAATACCCATTAAGACAACAAAAGTTCCAAAATCAGGCAGGGGCTCTACATGTAGCCTTATAACTGGAAGAGAACTAGTATCAACAAATAAATCCAACAATAGAGGAGATGAAGGAGGATTTGAAGAATCTAACATTTCAACTTAACCAGAATAATGGTAAAGAGAAAAGTGAACCCATTTAGTGTACCCTATTCATGACAAAAGGACACCGTAAGAATGAATGTATAAATTTTGCGCAGTATATGGCGAGAGGTGTGCCAAACCCATTTCCAACAGGAGGAACCTGGTGCAAGATTTGAAAGACACATGTGAATGATCCATATCATTGTCCAATGATGCATAAATATAACACAGTACCCAAAATTTCATATTGCAATTTTTTCAATTCAGTGGGTCATGATGATAAGGATTGTAGGATGATGGAGAGTATGAGAGAAATAACTTTAGATACTTATAGAATGAAAGAAAAAATGATGAAAGGGAAAGATGCACCTAAATTCAACTAGGTACCACCACCATACAATAATGCGCAACAACAATACAACAATGCAAAACCACAATATAATAATGTGCAACCACATTATAATCTCATGCAGTATAACTAGGTACATTAATACAACACACCACATGGAGACTAAGGTGGATATAGAGGTGGAGGATGAGGTAGATGAGGATTTGGATGAGGTAGAGGACCAGTAGTGTGCCACAACTTCCAAAACCTAAGACATTATGAAAGATATTTCCCACTCCCACTAGTGACATTGATGTATTGTCGCACATCAGATCATGACACAAAAGACTGTCCGATACTCTTAGGGAAGATCCAAGAAAAAAGGAACCAAAAAAAACAAAATGTCCAGTGGATCTCTGTATAATGCAGGGAGGATTGGAGAAACATCAATATAGTCACTCAAGGAGGAGCCAAGATAGAAAATGATGCAGTATGATGCGATCCAGATCAACACCAATAGTTTAAGAATAACACTGAGCCTCATAAGCAGTTTGATGCATGGAAAGAAAAGGAAACATTTAAGGAAGCCAGACAAGAGTTTCTCAAGTAGAATGTTGCATCTGCATCAGTCGTGCAACAAATTCAAAATCCACCAATATATGGGATTCCATTCTCAATGGACCATACTAATAAAGAATAAATGCTAGAGAAAGTAAGTACCATAAAGACTTTTCTGCAATATTAAGGTCTATTAAGGTCTTACAAAATATGCTAGAAATATGTAACACAGAGGTGGAAGGGAAGTTAGAAAACAAATTAGTCAGTCATATCCATACAAGAGAAAGGACAAGTAGAGAATTCAAACTGAATGCCAACATTGGGGATTTCAATATGGGTGATGTTATACTGGATTTGGGCTCTGAATTAAATGTCTTACCTAAGAAGACGTGGTAGTGTATGAGGGAACCTACCTTAGGCTATTCACCTATCCATTTGAAATTAGAAAATCAACATAGAGTGCTACCAATTGGAAGGCTTAAAGGTGTGACAACAAATCTGGATGGAGTGCGCACTATGGCATATTTTGAAGTAATAGATATAGTATATGGAATAACACCTTACCCAACATTTCTTGGATTGGATTGGGAATTTGATAACCATGCTATAATAAATCTGAAGACAAGGAAAATGAATTTTGAATCAGGAAAATATAGAGTCATTGCACCATTGGATCCTTCAGAAGGAGAAAGGTTTGTTGAGGCCACTTGTTTGGATCTGGAAGAAATAAACCAGTTGTACATAACCATCGTGCGACAAGAGGATTATGTAACCCAACTACATATGGGGTACTCAGTTGGAGAAGCATTACATCATGTGATTCTGACTTAGACATAGGTTTGGAGAATTGGAAGCAATGATTACATGAATTTTCCACAAGAAGGTGCACATGAATAGATCACTCAGTAATATGGGTTGGTATAGAGATAACATAACCTCCCAGATTTCATGGGACAAATGACTTAGAGGAATTATTGACAAAATATGAAGACAAATTGTTAGAAAATCAGAGGCTCTTAGCCCTATATATTGCACTCAAGACAACACCTCCAAGATGGTGAGGTGTGTTGGAAATACTAATACAACTGAGAGGGGGGGGGTGAATCAGTTGTTTATAAGCTTAAACAATTTTACACCTTCTTAACAATTATTAATATTTCTTCATGTGTTATCAAGCAACATACAACATATGGACAGTAAGAGTAAAG
>ML822034.1:0-72951 GCA_009831015.1 Picea engelmannii | reverse complement strand
TTCGGGGTTTTCATTGACGAGTGATTTGGACATTTCAAAGTCCCGAACCCCGATCCGTACAGGGCTGTGATCAACGGTCCTGATCCTTTCTGGATTTGACGGTCCAGATTAAATCGGGATTTCACCTTGGCTTTTCCCGATGGAATATCTCCCTCGCAGCTTCTGTCTGATCTGACGGTCCTGGTTCTTTCGGGAAATTTGGATGGGATCCAACGGTCACTGACTCTTCTTCCTTTTTCCTCTTTAAGTTCTTGCTGTGCGCATTTTCTTCAAGGCTATTCCTCCTGAGATTTTATCCTTCTTATCCTACTGTCTCTACTGTTTCCATTAATGACAACAACCATCACTGCATTCTATCCACTGAATTTTCCAACAAGGTGTGCACAAAGAAATAATTCATGACTGGTATTAGTGTAAACGACTACTGCGCATTAGATTTGGCGCAAAACAGGGAAACAATAAAATGCAGAGGTATGATGGACAAGGCACACCAGTGGATCAATTGGAGAAGTGCAAGATACAGTGAAGGATGACATCACCATAGGAATGGACTCATCACTTTATCCATACATTAGAAGGAATCCCAGGGAAATGGTATATAGATCAGGATATGTGTAGAGGCACTACAAAATGGATAGGATTACAACATAATTTTTTAGTAACCTTATCATTTGAACATGAGAACCCCAACATTGAGTCAACACTAAATATGATACGAGGAGTGATATTTATTGATGAACCAAAGTTGAAATTATGATATAATATCAACAAGAGAACATATATACAGTCATAGAACTACTTTCATGCTATCATGTTGAAGAGGAAGCACCAGATGAAGATGCCCCATGAAACATTCATATTACAAATATTGAGAGAGAAAGAGAGGTGGAAGGTCCATCTTTGGAGTCAAAATTATTTGTTGCACTAATCAAAGTTAAGAAAGTCAACATTGGGACGAATGACAATCCTAAAATGGCGAGTATTGGAGACTATTGGGATGAATAAAAAGTAGAAATAATAACAAAGTCACTACGCAAATACAATGACCTATTTCCAACAACTTTTACAGAGATGAAAGGTATAGCAGAGGAGCTAGGTGAGATGAAAATACCCCTCAAACCTGAGGCTAGAACTGTCAGGCAGAGACCTTATAGACTGAATCTATTGTATAAGTAGAAAGTAAAAGCATAAATTGATCGAATGTTGGAGGCTCGAATTGTAGAACCAGTTGAGGAATATGAATGGATCAGTCCTATGGTAGTCCAACAAAAGAAACAAGGGGAGATAAGGATTTGTGTAGATATGAGAAAAATCAATGATGCCTTCTTACATGACCCTTTCCATACCCCTTTTACAAGTGAGGTCTTGGAGAATGTGGGATGCCAGGAAGCATATTCGTTTACAGATGGATTCTCATATTACCATCAGATCAAAATAGCTCCAAAGGATAGGTATACAAATACTTTTGTTGTAGAATGGGGATCCTACCAATAAACAATCATGCCATTTGGATTGAAGAATGCACCAACCATATTTTCAAGAGCATTCATAGTTACTTTTAAGGAATTCATACATCAATTTCTAGAAGTATATCTGGATGATTAGATTGTATATATTTTGTTAAAGGACCATGTAGAAGTGCTAAGACTCATGTTGGAAAGATGCAGGCAATGTCAGATCTCATTAAACATTAATAAATTCATTTTCGGTACACCTTTTGGGATATTGTTGGGACATACAGTATGTAGACAAGGTTTTCTAGTGGACCCTGCTAAGATTGTAGTCATTGTAAATTTACCACCACCAAAATCAGTGCTCCAGTTAAGAGAAACACTGGGACACAAATGCTATTATAGGAAGTTCATAAATGGGTATGTGCAGATTACTGCACCAATGGAAAAACTGTTAAATAAGGACACCAGATTTCAGTGGAATGAGGACTGTTAGCAAGGCTTGGACACTCTGAAGGAAAAGATGGTAACAACACCTATACTAGTATTCCCAAATTGGGAAAATACATTTCATGTGCATGTAGATGCATCAACCATAACACTTGGAGAAATTATGGTGTAAACATGAGCATGGGAATTATACCATCCTATAGAATTTGCAAGTAGAAAGTTGTCAGAATCATAGTAGAATTACAACACTAAAGAAAGATAAGGCCTAGCCATGATATATGCACTTTAGAAATCCAGGCACTATTTACTAGGAAAACAATTTAAAATGTTCACAGACCATTCTACCCTCAAATATCTATTCAAAAATCCAATGTTCGGGGGAGGATTTGTAGATGGCTATTATTATTCATAGAATTTGATATCAAAGTGATAGTCAAACGAGGGAAGCTCAATGCATGACCGAATCACCTGTCAGGGGTAACTAATGGAGAAGAACCTACTAACTTGGAAGACAACTTCCCTGATGCAAAGTTATTTTCAATATAGGTATCTTATGAATACTTCACTGATGTAATTGAATACTTCAGTACATGGGTTGCGCCATAGGATTTTAGCACTACATAGAAGAAAAATCTGGTAGTAAGAGTTGTAGACTATCAACTCATTGCAGGATATTTATATAAGATGGGCACATATAACATTTTGAGAAGATGTGTATCGAAACATGAAGGTGTAGCTGGAGGACACTATGCAGGAAAAGCTACCGCATAGAAAGTGTTGCACGCAGGATTATGGTGGCCAACAATCCATAAAGATGCCAAGGAATATTGCCAACAATGTGATGTCTATCAGAGGGTTGGAAAACCCAACAGAATGGATGAGATGCCTCTAAGACCACAAATGACTCTACAGGTTTTTGAAAAATGGGAAATCAAATTTGTTGGACCTATTGATCTTGTTAGCGACAATTCTTGTCTTCGGCATTAGGATATCCAGGTCTGCAGGTTGCACGAGGAGCGCCCAAGCACAACACACAAAAAAAGTCCTTTTCGGACTTAAAATCAAGCGAGCAGGTAGGATTATAGTGTCAATAGTCCGGATCCATCCATATGAGCAGATCAACGGTTGGCGGGAAATTGCGAATAAGGAAGTTGCGTCGAAGTTAACACAATAGATCGCGCCCATAGTGTGCAGGGGAGAATAGCAGTCGTCCATTCAGAGGACGCATGGCACGAGATCTAGTCGCGTCGACATTTCGGCATTCGGAAGTTCGAGGGGTGAGAGTTTCATGTTGTTCCACATCTCAAAACCTCGAACCCCGATAGCGCCGAAAGTGGAGCTCGCAGTCACTTGAGAAAGGAAGAGAGTTATGCAAAGGTGCCAAAGCGTCGGGTTTTTCCACAGAAGGGAATACTGCGTCCTCCAAGACCAGTTCAGTCTGACTTCGATCCTGGTCCTCGCTAAAGAATTAAATGAAGCTGAACAGAGGTAGTTGAAACCTCAACTCACTTATTGAATGCAAGGTATGGGGGTTCTGACAGACAGTCTGCCTGAGATGGTCCTATACACTGATTTTCTCCAAAGGGTCATGGTTGGTCCTCATCTGACCAGAGAAAGTCTGCACACGCCATGTTGGCCTTTAATGTTGCAACTATCTCCCCTGCAGGAGCCATGCATAGTTAAGGCGGTGTCTGATGAAAGTTATCCGTCCGAATTCGGCTGAAGGGACACCACGCCTTGGATGACTGAACATGCCTCTGATAGGTGAATTTTGCTGAGTATATGGACTCAGTATTTGTATTTTGTAATCTATTGATGGTAGAGAGAGGCTCCCGATTGTAATGTTTTAACAAACGCTCTAGTTTTCTGGTTATGCATCGGTATGTAAGATTTCTGGTTTTATGAAAGACAGTTTCCCTGTTTCATCTAGTTTTCATCTCATACTGAGGGAGTTCATGATTGACTGACTCACATGAATTATTGCAGTTGCGTTATGATAAAGGTTTTATTGTGACACTATTGTATTCCTTGGTTTTCTGCGTTTGAATGTAAGATGATCTCGCATTTAAATGCATTCTCCTACAGTCTGCTAGAAACCTGATGTTGACAACAGACCTTTGCATCTCTCTGATATAAGTCTTCCCCCCTACTCACCCTTACTACAACTCACTGTCTGAAGTATGTCCAAGACCTCACCTACCCATGCATGCCGGGCCTAGTTTCGGAGTCAAAACAATATCGTTCGAGTTTACTTCCATTCGATCACCTCTTACATACACAAACCGTGACATAAACTGATGGGCGTCGGGCTCTGCTCCTGCAAGCAATCCAGGAGTAACTTTCATCGCCAACATTTCTGGCGCCATTGCCGGGGACGAAGTTGAAAATTTTCGCCGGGATTGAATGACATTGAACCTCTGATTCCGAAGGTGCATCGGGTATCAGAGCCTTTGAATATTTCTACTGTGCACCTGGCGACTCCATTGTGACGACTCTGCTGGGGAGAACCTTCTCTATTAATTATGGCTTTCAGAGGCAGACACACACGGTCTCATCCACAAATGCCTCTAGCTACACCTGAAACTGATCCAGAGGTGGTTCTCAAAAAAGGAAAGGCCTCCAAAGAAGAAGCTCCCACCGCCGAACCAGGTAATCCACCATCTCCTTCTGTAGGAAATCCATTCTCTCCTCCTCAGTTTCTTATTAGACCTCCTTCAGGGGTTTCTCATTTCCTGAATTTTGGGAGTGTTCTTGTTGAGTTTTCCCCTCCCGGTCTAGGACTGGAGGGATAAATCCTTGTCACTCCCCTCTCCTCTGAGGTTGTACCTTAGCGTAGGCCCAGGACTGCAGAAAATTTCCCCACTCCTATCTTTACTGCTCCGCCTCTTGTTACCATCACTACTCCTACGCAAAGAGGAGCACCTACTGACTTGAGCTTGCTAGCCTTCTCCTTATATCCCCTCTTGTTTCCCACTCCACTTCAGGACTCATTCCTAGTAGCCCCTTCGTGAACTCCTTCTCTTCCGAGTTCTCCTCCATCTAATATCCCTATGGCAGGAGAAAATCCCCCTATGAACAGAATGGAGGCCATTATAAACTCTAGGTATGCTCCCCTCGTGCTACTATAGCCTCTTAATGCCCTCCCAGCAGATGGTTACTTCAAGCAACTGGCCAAGTTTACAAGTGAGGGGGACATAACTGCAGAAGAAAACATAGAAACCTTTTACCGTTTCACAGATGATAATGTCATCATGCATGTAGATGTATGGATGAGGATTTTTGTCCATGGCCTTCAAGGCGAGGCTAGAAAATGGTTCAAAGCCCTGCTAGATAATGCCTTTTTAAGACAGTGGGGAGATAAAAATGACTTCATGTATTACATGACAGATTTTGGGTCTTTGAAGAGAAAAGAAGGAGAGTCTGTCTCCGACTTCTCCAAGAGATTCAATAAAATGTACAATAAAATCCCTGCTGAGATCAAACCCTTAGAAGCCTCTGCAAAGATCACTTATGCCAGCGCTTTTGATTCTGATTTCTGCCTCCTTCTCAGGGAAAGAAGAGCCACTACTCTGGCCCATATGCAAGATGCAGCCGTGGAGGTAGAATCTAATATATTGGTTGTTGACCGACTCAGGAACACTGCTGGTAGAAACATATCCAGGCAGAGGCCTGCAGCTTCCTCATATAGCTCTTCTCCCCTGCCCCTTCAGACAGATGAGACATCTAGAATACTAAAGTTATTTCTACTAGAATGGATAGGTGGGAGTTAGAAGGGAAGCCCATGTACAAAAATCCCCAGAATGTTGATGGTAGAGGTTTCAGGAGACCTGATAACAATGGAACGTGGGCCTTCCCAAGGGAACAAAGGGAAAAATATAGATAAGATCAAAGGATTCAAACCCCTCTCCAAAATAACCTGGTTACTCATGAGGGAGGGGAGGAGATAGACGAGTTCGACCCTGAAATTCATTGTGTTGAAGAAGCTCCTCCTTTTCCTCATTTGACTCAGTCTGCATATGAGAAATCCCTGATGAACGTTCAAATCCATGAGTTAGGTAAGGGAGAAAGGGCTGGTCACACCACTAACAGATACAATCTTAGGTCAAGAAAGAAAGAAGGAGACTTTGACAGCCAAGACCAGCCCCTCATAGCAGATAGGCCTACTAAAGCTGCAACAATCACTACTAAAGAAAATAAAACTCAGAGTGCTTCGCCAACAGCCAAGGAACCTATCACTGAGGTAAGGGAAGCTCCTAAGCCTATTCCTTCCTTCAATTTTGAGCATGAAATTCAGAAGATTAGAATCCCTGTACCCCTATCGGAACTAGTTAAAAACGAAGATTTCAAAAGGTCCCTCTCCAAGCTGCTACAATCTGAGCTCCCCCAGCCTTCCATTGACTCAATAAATCTCCAGGATGAAAAGCCAGCAGTTGTCCTAGGGCCCATGGTAGAAGATAGATATGATTCATCTCCTCCCTTGTACACATCCTTGAATATACATGATAAAGTGCTTCATAACTGCCTCATGGATTCAGGGGCTTCCCATAACCTTATGCCCAAAATAGTAATGGAAGAATTGGGACTGGAGGTGACAAAAACTTATCATGATTTGTACTCTTTCGATTTAAGAAGAGTGCAGTGTCTAGGAGTCATCAAAGACCTAGTGGTTTCTTTGTTTCAGCTGCCCATGAAGAGTGTGGTCATGGATATTGTGGTAGCTGACGTTCCCCCCAAATTTGGCATGTTGTTGTCTAGGTCTTGGATTAAAAAGCTTGGGGGAACATTACAGATGGATCTCACGTATGCCACCATCCTAATCTTTGGAGGGGAACACAGGAGGTTGTACAGGGAATCCCAGCTAGCCTATATTGTCAGTGATGAAGCAAACCCCACTAATCACCCCATCTTTGCACTTGACACCGATTTAGGGTCTAGTTTGTTGCAGATCACTGAAACTCCCGAGGTCCCTTTACATATCAGAAAGCAGCCCATTCTTAATTAGGAGGTACCTCCTCCAACCACCTCTGTTTGGAAGATGTTTTTCGATGGAGCTTCTTCTAGCGAAGGCGCTGGCGCTGGGGTGGTTTTCATATCACCTTGTCAAGAGGCCATATCCCTGTCATACAAGCTGAAATTCGAAATCACCAAAAATGTGGCAGAGTATGAAGCTCTTGTTCTGGGTATGAGGGCCGCAAAGGAAATGGGAATTAAAGAAATAGAAATATTTGGAGATGCTGAGTTGATTATCCAGCAAGTCAGAAATGCTTATCGTGCTAATAATCCTAGGCTCAGGAATTACAGAAATGAGGTATGGGACCTGATTGACAATTTCTTCTTGGCCTTTAACATTTCTTTCATTCCGAGGGGGGAGAATACTTCAGCCGATTCTTTAGCTGTCTCAGCTAGTTTTCTCAAAGTTCCTCTGCCGCCTAGGGTCAAATATGACGTTGAAATAAGATATAGGCCCTCTGTACCAGACAATGTCAAACATTGGAAGGTATTTTAAGATGACCTGGAAATCGAAAAATTTCTCCAATCTGTTGATGAATTTTCTACACTGCACATTGATCAGGATCCCGACCCGGAAGGTGACCCTCACCCTGAGGTGTTTTTAAATAAAATTTCTAATCACCAGATTATTCAGCTGCCTAACAATCACATTCTGAGGGGACTAATCCCTTTAGAAAGACTGTTTGCTGAGAATGATGTGGCCGTAAAGGGTAAGGTTTCAAATGAAGATGCTGATACAACCAAATGCAACATTGGCACACAGGAGGAGCCCAGGTTTGTCAGATTATCAAGCAGTTTGACCAGAGAACAGAAGGTCGAATATACTGAGATGCTAAAAGAGTTTGTTGATGTGTTTGCATGGACATACGAATACCTCAAGACTTATGACACATCTGTCATTGAGCACAAGATCCCACTAAAGGAAGAGGCTAAACCGTTCAGACAGAAGCTGAGGCAGATAAATCCCATGTTGCTACCTGTCATGGAGAAAGAAGTGAAGAAATTGTTAGATGCCCAAATTATTGTCCCCTTGAGATATTCTGAATGGGTGGCCACTTTGGTCCCAGTAATGAAGAAAAGTGGAGAAATGAGACTCTGTGTTGATTTCAGGAACCTGAACAGGAGCTCAAGGAAAGACAATTATCCCCTGCCCAACATGGAACACATATTGCAAAAGGTAACGGGTGCCTCTAGGATATCCATGATTGATGGTTTTTCTGGTTATAATAAGATATTAGTCATGCCTGAGGACAGAGAAAAAAAAGTCTTCACCACTCCTTGGGGTACATTCATGCATGCCAAAATGCCTTTTGGATTGATGAATGTGGGAGCAACGTTCCAACGAGCTATGGATATAGCCTTCATTGGGGAGAAGGACCAGTTTGTGGTAATCTATCTAGATGACATCACGGTCTTCTCTAGGTCAGACAAGGAGCACCGCTGCCACTTGAGGAAAGTTTTCCTGAAGTGCTGGAGGTTTGGCCTATCCCTAAACCCCAAGAAATCTTTGTTTTCTATGAAGGAGGGGAAGTTATTCGGCCATATAGTATCAACCGAGGGAGTGAGAATTGATCCTAGTAGGGTAGAGGCGATTCAAACCCCGTCACTTCCTAGATCCAAGAAGGAAGTTCAGGCCTTTCTGGGAAAGATCAATTTCTTGAGGAGATTCGTCTCAAAATTTGCTGAGTTGGTGAAACATATCACAACCATGCTCAGGAAAGGAAATGAAGTAAAATGGATTGCTAAACCCAGGGAATATTTTAACCAAATAAAAAGGGCATTGACGGAGGCACCTGTGCTGATCAGTCCTGACTATTCCAAAGAGTTCCTAATTTTGTCTTTTGCTTCTTTTGATACAGTAGCGGCGGTCTTGTTGTAGAAAAATAAGGAAGGGCGAGAGCAACCCATTGCCTTCTTCAGCAGGGCATTAAGAGATGCAGAGATCAGGTATGAAATCATGGAGAAACAGGCCTATGCCTTAGTGAAATCTCCCAAAGCTTTCAGAGTCTATGTCCTGCACTCAAGGGTAACCGCATACGTTCCTTCGACTTCTGTGAAGGAAATCCTTATACAACCTGATATAGATGGGAGAAGAGGCAGATGGATCGCTAAAATCCTGGAATTTGACTTGGAGATAAAGCCCACCAAGTTGGTTAAGGGACAAGGTTTAGCCAAGCTACTGGCTGAATCCAATTACGAAGCCCTGAGCGTTAGTTTCATCAATACCTGATCACGAATTCAACAAGTTGAGTTGCCCAGTCAACGCTCTCAGGAAGGCGTATTGCTGAGAGAATGTGCCTAGTATCGTGACATTTTGTACTTTCTGCAGGAGTTGAAGCCCCTGGATGGAATGTGTAAAAGTAAGGCAAGATATTTAAAGCTCAAGGCAGTCAGATATTGCCTCATTGGGCAAGTCTTATACTGGAGAGACCCCCTAGGAGTGCTGCTAAGATGTCTGAACCCACTAGAAGCCTAGAAGGTCATGTTTGATTTCCATAGAGGCCTTTGTGGGGGGCATCATTTCTGGAAGACCACATCTCACAAAATCCTCAGGGATGGGTATTACTGGCCCACTTTATTCGTTGATGTCAGTAGAGAAATCAGGGCCTGCATCAAATGCCAAAAGTTCTCAGGGAAACAACAGCTTGGGCCACTACCACTGAAGCCTGTGATAGCTTCAACACCTTTTCAACAGTGGGGGCTAGAATTTATCGGGGAGATTCATCCTCCCTCAAGTGGCCAACACAGATGGATCCTGAATGCAACAGATTATTTCACCAAATGGATAGAAGTTGTCCCTACCAGGAGTACATCCCACAAAGTAATTATCATCTTCCTAGAGGATATCATAGCCAGATTTGGCTGCCCCAGCAGGATCGTAACTGATAATGATGCTTCTTTCAAATCTGAGCCTCTCATTAAGTTCTGTGAGCAGTTCCAAATCTCGCTAATTCACTCCACCCCCTACTATCCCCAGGGCAATGGTTTAGCCGAATCCTACAACAAGGGCCTGATAAGGATCATCAAAAGACTATTGGAGGACAACAAAAGGGCCTAGGATTCAAAGTTAAAATTTTCTTTATGGGCTGATCGAGTGACAACGAAGAAATCCCTGGGCATCTCGCCTTTTCAGCTGGCTTACGGAGCAGAGACGGTTTTTCCCACCCAACTCGCCTTACCTTTGGCAAAGTTCTTTCAATATTATGAGGGAGAGCCAGATCATATGATCAAAAGGATTCATCGGGTAGTGGAAGTACAACAGATAAGGGAACAGGTGAGGGACACAGCTCATAGTCATCAACAAAGGGTCAAACAGGGTTTTGACAGGAAGGTAAGGAAGAAGGAGTTCGAGATCAGGGATTTGGAACTTAAGTGGGATGCACCCAGATAGGATAAGGGAAAACATGGCAAGTTTGACACCCTCTGGATCGACCCCTTCAAAATATCTGAGGTCTTCTCAAATAACATGTACCAGTTGCACGATCTGGAGGGTGAAGAGGTTTTCAACATCCCAGTGAATGGGCATTTTCTGAAGAAATGTTTTGTTTGAGCCTTAGACGACTCCTTTGTTTGTAAATATTGTCCGTTAGTTCTTTGTTCATTTTTTGTTTGTATATTTTTGGCTTAGTAAATGACTCCATAGCCCAATAGCAAGACACTGAAACTGCAGAATGAGTTCTTAGAGCATCACAGGGACGACTCTATCCCCCATGGAGCCTATATGTTAGCGACAATTCTTGTCTTTGGCATCGAGATATCCAGGTCTACAGGTTGCACGAGGAGCGCCCAAGTGCAGCGCACAGAAAAAATCCTTTTCGGACTTAAAATCAAGCGAGCGGGTAGGATTATAGTGTCAATGGTCTGGATCCATCCATATGAGAAGATCAACGGTTGGCGGGAAATCGCGAATAAGGAAGTTGCGCCGAAGTTAACACAATAGATCGCACCCATAGTGTGCAGGGGAGAATAACAATCGTCCATCCAGAGGACGCGTGGCGCGAGATCTAGTCATGTCGGCGTTTCGACATTCGAAAGTTCGAGGGGTGAGAGTTTCATGTTGTTCCACATCTCGAAACCCCGAACCCCGATAGCGCTGAAAATGGAGCTCGCGGTCACTTGAGAAAGGAAGAGAGTTATGCAAAGGTGCCAAAGCGTTGGGTTTTGCCACAGAAGGGAATATCGTGTCCTCCAAGACCAGTTCAGCCCGACTTCAATCCTGGTCCTCGCTAAAGAATTAAATGAAGCTGAACAGAGGTAGTTGAAACCTCAACTCACTTATTGAATGCAAGGCATGGGGGTTCCGAGAGACAGTCTGCCCGAGATGGTCCTATACACTGATTTTCTCCAAAGGGTCATGGTTGGTCCTCATCTGACCAGAGAAAGTCTGCGCACGCCATGTTGGCCTTTAATGTTGCAACTATCTCCCCTGCAGGAGCCATGCGCAGTTAAGGCGACGTCTGACTAAAGTTATCTGTCCGAATTCGGATGAAGGGACACCACACCTTAGATGACTGAACATGCCTCTGATAGGTGAATTTTGCTGAGTATATAGACTCAGTCTTTGTATTTTGTAATCTATCGATGGTAGAGCGAGGCTCCCGATTGTAATGTTTTAACAGACGCTCTAGTTTTCTGGTTATGCATTGGTATGTAAGATTTCTGGTTTTATGAAAGACAGTTTCCCTGTTTCATCTAGTTTTCATCTCATACTGAGGGAGTTCATGATTGACTGACTCACATGAATTATTGCAGTTGCGTTATGATAAAGGTTTTATTGTGACACTATTGTATTCCTTGGTTTTCTGCGTTTGAATGTAAGATGATCTCGCATTTAAATGCATTCTCCTACAGTCTGCTAGAAACCTGATGTTGACAAAAGACCTTTGCATCTCTCTGATATAAGTCTTCCCCCCTACTCACCCTTACTACAACTCACTATCTGAGGTATGTCCAAGACCTCACCTACCCATGCATGCCAGGCCTAGTTTCAGAGTCGAAACAATATCGTCCGAGTTTACTTCCATTCGATCACCTCTTCCATACACAAACCGTGACATAAACTGATGGGCGTCGGGTTCTGCTCCTACAAGCAATCCAGGAGTGACTTCCGTCGCCAACAGATCTACTAGTAAAAAAGGTTAGTATTTAGATATATCATTAATGCGACTGAATACTTAACTATATGGGCAAAAGCAACACTAGTCAAGGACTATAGCACAAAGACAACAACACACTTCCTATTTGAGAAAGTGATCACCAGGTTTGGATGTCCCAGGATTTTAATGAGTGACCAAGGAACTCATTTGATTAATAATACCATCAGGGATATGACTGAGGAGTTTGAAGTCTATCACCAGAAGAGTACACCATATCATCCTCAGGAAAATGGAACAATAGAAGCTTTCAATAAGATTTTAGAAAATGCTCTGAATAATATTTACAATGTTAACATAGATGATTGGGATTTGAAAATACCAACAGTACTATGGGCATATAGGACCACATGTAATAATTTGACATGACAGACGCCATTCAGATTGATGTATGGGTAGGAAGCAATAGTGCAATTAGAATTTCTAGTACCCAGTCTGGCGTAGCAGTAATGATCAACACGAAAGAAAGAGGCACAGTATGTGAGAGGCTAATTCAACTAATAAAAATGGAAGAGTACAAGATTATG
Organism: Picea engelmannii; assembly: GCA_009831015.1. Lineage (NCBI taxonomy): Eukaryota > Viridiplantae > Streptophyta > Pinopsida > Pinales > Pinaceae > Picea > Picea engelmannii. The sequence goes on along the minus strand of ML822034.1, from coordinate 60,360 downwards.
GGAGTATCTCACTAGGAAGTAAAAAAGGAAAGAGATAAATCCCAGCGTGACAAACATATTAAAAATAAGATTTTTAAGTTAAGAGACCTAGTTTTTCTCTATGACAGTAAATTTTTCCAACATCTTGGTAAGTTTATAATGCATTGGTTAAGGCCATATGAAGTAAATATTGTCACAGATGGGGGATCTGTGTAGCTAAAAGGCTTGGGAGGAACATAACTAAAATGAATGATCAATTGTATTCGACTAAAACTGGATAGGGACAATCGACCTACTAACCCTTGAAAGTTACAACGCAGTAGGAAAGGCATGTATATAGTGTACTATAGTAGATTTTAGGAAATAAAACTCATAAAAAGGGAATAGAAAAGAATAAAAAGGAATACAAACTTAGAAAAAGAAGAAAAATGAAGACAAAATTATCAAAACAAGAAAAAGGAAGAAAATAAAAAATACTGGGAAATATTGTGCGTAGAAGATAATGGAATCACTGTGACAAAAATAAAAAGTGACTGTGTGAAACATATGGTTGATAGGAAGAAAAAACCATGCATTAAGGGAAAAGTCACAACAGAATCGTACGGTGCACCAAAAAATTACAGTGCACCAGAAAAGGGCCAATGGTTGGAAAAGAAAAAACCAATCGTCGGGGTAAAAAGGCACGAATTGGGAATTTATGAAACCAAATGAAACGTACTCCACAAGATTTAACGAATTAATAAAAATCAAAGAAGCATCTCCGAGAATATTCAGGGAAATTATGATGCTCTATATATAGTGAAAATGCAGGCCAAATGAGACACATTGTGCATTTACAAACCCATGAAGCTAAGAAGCACAGAGACGAGAGGTGAACAAGCGAGTTCAGATATTGTAGTAGCTGAAGATTAATTAAGATTCGGGAAAGGAATAATTACACACGATGGAACCTCCAAAGGTCGGTGCACCTAGCCAAACAACACATAAAACACATAGTAGCCACAGGTCACCGCATGAAACGGCAAAGGAGGAGCAAGAGTTTACAAAGAAAGAGGGAATCATTGGTGTCAACACAATTCCTTCGCTACAGGTTGAACCAGTGAGTGCCACACTAGTAGAGGAAGAATATTAGGCCTCGAAGATGGCCGAGATAGATATCGATTCACACGACAATGCACATGGCCACAACCCATTAACCACAGGAAACCCACAACAAACTTCCAGGGCTGAAAGAAGCCCATAGAACGAATGGCGGTTATAGATAAAGAACAAAGTCTGACGGGAAAAGGCCACAACCTATGGTGGGGTCCTCACAAAAGGAGGAAGTGTAGCTCGAAGATGTCACGGGACAACCAAAGTCGATCTAGGAAGAAAAACCTGAGGTTGGGACATCTAGTGCACCATCACAGAGAAAAGGGAAACAACCCATCATGCAGTCCTCACACAAGAATCCTGATGCCTCAATCATTTTTCCACTCATTACAGAGGGGGTGCAGGACACACCAAGTCTACTGGGTTGCGTCAAAAGGATAAGATACACAGACCTAGATGTGTTTGACACCAACAAATTCCCAGAATTTTTACAACAGGTGTGTATGGAGAGCTTGGGCACAAGGTCATTAGGAGATCCAGTGTTGCAGCCAAAGCAATGGGTGACAAGCTTGGAAAACACACAGATTCTGAATTTACTGGAGATTCCTCACTTTGGATGGGGGAAATATGTGAACAACTGCGTCAAGCAGTTGCTAGCGGTCCTCCATGGAGGATTTTTGTGGTTGGAAGAACCAGTCTCAATTGATGTGGAGATAATTGCATTCATCACAGACATACCATCAAATGATGAGAAGCCAATGCAGTACATGGATGATAAAAACAATGAAAAGGCTCTCGCATAAGAGATGAAGAAGACTTAAGATAGAAAGAGGCTCACGTGGAATTATTATAAAGAGAATCAGTGACACATCCACTCGGATGGAAACCAAGCTAATGGCATACAAACTAATTCACAAATTCCACAAGGAGGAGGTCCCTGCAGGGGTTGTTGTAGCAGCAGAACAATGTGAAAATGACACACTGCTCAGTTGGGCCCCATATTTACTAAAACTGTTCCTAGACGACTGAAAGGGTGCACGGGGCTTGGGAACAACATTCCATTACTCCTAGATCATGATCTTGATAGCCTTACTTGGATGGAAATAGCTTCCCTACTTATATTTTTGTGATAGAGTAGGACGGTGTCACGCAACATGATACACATAAATGGGAATCACTTCTGATTCCAAGTGGAGAAGTGGCAATGCCAACACTTTTTCTTGGTATCTCAGTGAAATGAAAGACAACATAGCCAACACAAGGAGGATAAATATGGAAGTGGTCCTGCAATACCAAGGGATAACCAACTTTAAGGCTATGCGACACAACATGTGGATCCAAGCGCGCAGGGATCCAGAGAAAGAATGGCTACAACTTCGATTCTGCACCAACTCAGAGGAAGTTTAAATGGAAATTAGAGACTGGCAGGATGACTCGAAGATCCCAATCATTATCAAGGACATACCCAAGGTAAAAGAAGTGGAAGCAGGGTCATCTAAGACATCTACAGGGGGCAACACCACGACCAAAAGACCAACACAACAAGGGAATCCCTGTCAAAAGACAACGCAACAGAATAAGGGTAGTGCCTCAAAGAAGGATGCACAGATAGGGAAGAAGGAAAATTTCCAAGAACATGAAGAAAAAGGAAGAGTGGATACAAAAACACAACAAACTCCATCAGCAACTACTCCGCAAGAGACATGGCCACCCAAACCACCAATCATACATACAGGTGGGTCATGTAAGAAGGCCAAGGCCCATAAAAAAATCTTGGAATACAAAATTACTGAGGATGGTTTCGATATTGTCATAGAGAGGGTACAAGACCACACAATAGATGAGTTTGAAGAGGTTGTGAACCAAATAGGTAGGATAAGGAATGCGTTGGTTGACATTAAGCAGGTCTTGGAACAAATACAAGCAACGAAAATGAAAGAAAGGGGAACACAATTGATCCCCTGAGTGATACAAGTAGAGGACAAGACCACACAGAATGAAGAAGACACAATCCAGATCATCGCGCAAGAAAGTCCGAGATTTTGGTTAACAACATATATATTTCATGTCAACGAGGCCATAGCCCATATGCCACTCAAAGACTTGGCACATGTACAATTGATATTGGCTAAAATACCAACAAAGTTATTTTACAATCTACAAGTTAGTGTCGCACATGAAGTGCAATCGCGATCTAAAACATGCGCGATGGAATTGCAGGCAAAAAAAAATGGAAAGGATTCCCTAGAACGAGTGGTAGATCAGTTCAAGATGGAGACACAAGAGGAGAAGCAACATGCAGATAAATTAGAGTAGAATGTGAAAAAAGTCTTCAGAAGAATTCTAGACAATGTGCAGGAAGCCACGAGCAATGTTTAAGAACATATTCAAATCATTACGCAAACACTTGAAGACTATAAAAAGGAGATTGAGGATATCAAAAAAAAATTAACACCCACCACCCCTCCCGAAGTCAGAGCTTAAAGGGAACAACAAACATCCCTGCAAGTAGAAATGATGGAGAAAGAATCCAAATAGGTCACAAAATGTTTTGACAGGACCACGAAACTATGGTCTACATTGGAGGAAGATGATAGTGTCCAAAAACTAGACCACAAAGAGGAGGAGATCAACACTGCAATCCAGGAGCTGAAGCAAAAAAAAAAATCTATGAGCATTACACAACGATTGAAGGGCACACAAGAGATGAAGACCCTACAGACATAATTGAAGATTGTGGACAATAACAAGAAGGCAAGGCAAGCCCAGTTAGAACCTCTCTAGGAGAAAGAAACGAAAATAATTAAGGAACTGGTGGAGGAGAAGACAAGAATGGATCAGAATCATGTCGAGAGCACAGAGTTTCTCAAGGACTATATCGCCATGCAGAGGGTAGAAGAGATTACAAAGAAACCCACACAAGTGATATAAAAAAGGGACAAATTAGAAGGAAAGTTTCAAATCTTGGCAGAGGCTGTTCAGGGAGCATGCACCACCCAAGTGGCTCAGGACAAGCTGCATGTCATTGTTGGGGCCTTTTGGGTGATGACCTATTTTTATAAGGAAGTATATTTTGGGTGTAGTCCTATTTTTAGAGAAGTATCTATTTTGAGGAAATACCTAACCATTGGAAAGAAAGACCTAATGTTGGAGCACAAGCAATTGGTGGCAAGAAAGAAGCATGCAGAAAAAGAAGAAAAAATAACATGCAAGAGGAAAGACAACGTGGAAAGTAGGCAGAGAAGCCTAACCATGATAGGGTTAGGGTTTTTGATAAGGATTGTAACATCTATAAGCTTGTTAAATAGTATAAATAAGAATCTAGGAGGTCTATAAGGGAGATGTGGGATGTCAGTTAAGGAAAGAAAAGGATCATATCACTTTGTGAGACTATCAATTGTAATAAGGTTGTACAATAATCGAATAAGGTATATTTTGAGGGTTAGGTCATAGTCTGGGGAGCCTGGTGTGATCAAGTCTGCCTCACAGGGGGTTCTCACCCTCAATCTTGATTGTATTACTGAGATGTAATGCATGCAATGCAAGATCTTGTAGCAGATTAAATAAAAGAGCAAAGAAGGCAGATATTTTTGGACGTATCCCCAAGAGGGTGTGAACCAAGATAAAAATTGTGTTCTATGTGATTTTTATTAAGTATTTACTTTCTTTTAATGATTATCGTATGAATGGATGATTAACTATATGTATTAACATTCATGCATATGGCTAAAGATGAATGAATCCTAGAAATACTTAAATCAAGAACAAGGTTAATGCAATAAGAAGGAAGAACATAATCCTAGATCCCCACTCATTCCTAGACTGCAAACACCTGGGTATTGTAGTCACCCATAAAATCTATCTCGGGTGAGACTGTGTTGTGCACCCTTTGCATAATGTTTCCTCCTGGTTTACCAGGAGGGCCAATAGTTTTTGAGGGTTTTGTTGGAAACCTATTAAGATACGAACCTGGGTCAACCCAAGAGAGACGTGAAAGAGAGATATAACCAACATAGTTGCTATAGAATTTTAAATTATGTAGCTACTCATTTATTAATGAAAATTAACAAAAATAAAAACTAAACTAAAAAAGTTAAACTTATACCAATAAACAAGATATTTTAATCACCGAGTATTATTAGGTACAATCTTAAATTTTGAGTTAACAAAAATGTTAACTCCTAACGAGTTGATGTTAACTGCTTGTCCCTTTCTGTCCTGCTTGGGACCTGAAACTTGTCTCCTTTGGCTATCAACCAAATATTTATTTTCCTCCCTCACAGGCGATAAAACCATTAATAACACCTAACAAAAAGTGACATTTTTCCTTGACTAGGGATATATGCATACCTTTGTAATCATATTTTCATTCGCAAGACACCAAAATTTCTGACCAAGGAATATCCTTCACTCTTTTGGTCTTGGACCAACATTCCCCTTTTAATGAAAATTTAGTCACCCTAGATATTAATTCTTCATCTATTTGTAACTCTATATCTCCAATTTTAGCGTGTTCACCATTCAAACTTAGTGCAAAATCTTTAGTGACCTGCACATTGTAGCCATTAAACATCTGCAAGAAATCTAACCAACAAATTTTTTGAAAAGTCAGATAATAGTCTTCATTAACTTCAATAATCTCAACACCAGGTTCAACTCTGGAAATCATTCCCATATTAACGGTTTACCACACCATAGTTCAAAAAACCCTCATGAAAACTTAACAGACTCTTTCTCATAGGTGAACGAAAACTTAACAGACTCTTTCTCATAGGTGAACGAAAACAAACCTTCAATACCTGAGTAAAAATCCCAATTTGAGGAAATACACCATATATAGGATTTGACTTGAGGTAATAATTCATAAATACGCTGAGACAACACAACAATATACATGGAGGAGAGTAATTCAACTTTGGGAAAGGTGAATTATTCATATGTAGTTTGAAAGGACCCTGATTCAATTTCCATTAAGGACATTTAAACCTATGATGATCAGGTTAGACCCGATGTCCCACACCATAATATCAAACAATTGTTTCGGATCATGGGCATCATGGTAATAAAGAGATTTTGATAGGCTATCTAAGACTTTTTAAATCATGATTAAAAATTTGTCGGAACATTAATATTTTACCCAAACAAAACATGTTAATGAAAATTTAAACCAAAAATATAATTAAAAATTGTAGCTTGCCAAATATTGTAACTCATGTAGAATCTTGTTCAAGGTGTGTATGTGAGAAAAACCATCAAGGATATGTGGATTAGAAACATTTCATAACTTGGAAGTCAAAATACTTGATCAAAACCTTTATGAAATGAAAACATCCCAGAAGGAAAAATGTCATTAAAGACTAAATGAAATTTCAAAGGACTTGAGAGTATGATCGACAAAATTGTCAAAACTGAAAACAATACTCAAGTGAATAATTTTAAAAGTTTTTTCTTTTCAAAATTGAAAAAAGAAGGGTCCCAAATTTATTTCTATCACAAAATTTGGGAGGTTGTTATCTGCTACAAAAAATGGCGACACACTGCTAAAATGAGTTATATATGTATATAAAACAAAGAAAAATATATCAGATCATAAGAAATAAGGAAATTAACTGAATGTAGATAAATTATACTTATGGCTAGTTTGTAAAGGATAAGAAAATAAAACAATACGCATACTCTTGCACTCTATCTAATTGGAGGGGATAAGAAGCGTTTATTAATTTTATGATAGGGAAATGAAGCTTTTAATTTGACTAATAAGTAATGTTTATTCATCATGTCAAAACTTAAAAGTTTAACTCACTTGACCTGGTATTGCTTCGCTTCCAACATGCATGTTCAGTACCCTGACGAAGTTACCTTAATATCATATAAGCCTTGACCCGCTACCAACATATACTTCCCACATATTCATTTTATCTTTCAACTTTCATCTTTAGTTAATGACTTAGTGATTTATTTTGAGAAATGAAAAGAATAGAGGAGGGGTGATATAGAGAGTTATTTATTTATCTCTGAACATGAAATGTCAACTAAACTGTTCGTCTTATGATATTCTATTTCCTAGTCAATTGTTTCATTTTAGGGGAAAAATATTAATCCAAAGAGACTTTGTTGAAGATAATTTTCCTTGTATTTACTTCTTTTAAAGATAAACTAGTCATAAGATTTATCCTTTGAATTTAATGAAATTCTCCCATTTCAAATAATCTAAATTAATCTCTCTTTGCACTAAAAATTATTTCAAAGACAACTGATTACAATATGTATCCATTTGTTATATCAGATCATAAATCAAAATGATAATAAAAAATAGAATGGAAAAAATAAAATAAACAAATTTTAAAGGATATATAGTCAAACTAAAATAACAAAACAAAAAATATTTACAACTATTTACAAGGTTTGAAGTGTCTTTTAGGAATTTGTTTTTTAGGATTAACCCATTTACATGAAAATATTCTTCTATTCCTTCAAGATTTTGTAAAATAAAAGTAGATGACCAACTTTCTGAGCAACCTGAAAAGGACCTAACCACAACTTTTGAAATTTCGTCTGTTTACCTTTTTCCTCCTGGGCTTTGTCCCATTTCAGAACTAAGTCACCAACTTCAAAATTTTTGTCACCTACATCTCTATTATCGAACCATTTATTATTTATCATTTCATGATTGACAAAAGTATTCTTAGCCTTATCCCTCACATCCTCTAGTTTGAAAATCTGATTCGTATGATATTGAAAACTAGAGCAAGGTTGTTCCTCAATGGACTGTACTAAAGAAAGTGATGGTATGGAAATATTTGGTGGAAGAATAGCCTCTTTCCCATAAACTAAAAATTAAGGGGAAGTACCCAATGACGCTTTGTAAGTCATTCAATTTTCCCACAACACATAGATTAAGGATTTGTACCAATTTTTGTGGTTATCATTGATAGTTTTCTTGATAATTTTCAAAAGATTTTTGTTTGTTGATTCTTATAAACCATTACCATGAGGATAATATCTAGCAGTATATTTTATTTTAATTCCTTTCTGAAGTGCATATTCTGTAAGTGACAAAGAAGAAAAATAATTTGCATTATCAAAAACTAATGTGCTCGGGAGACCAAATCTTGTAATAATAAATTGATCTAAGAATGAGATTACCTGATTAGTTGTAACTGATTTCAAGTGAATGGCCTCCACCCTTTCTTTAAAATAATCAACGACGATAATAATATACCTATGCTGCTTGGAAGAGTCCCCATTTTTCAAATGGTTGTTCAATGATCACAGGCTGCAAAGGTAATGCTGGTTTCTTTTCTCGGATGGATGAAGTTTGAAAAATTATACATTTTCGAACATATGCATGTGAATATTTAAACAAGGTCGACCAATAATATCCTAGACGTAAAATCTTGTGAGCAGTTGTATCACCTCCAAAATGATCACCTCCAAGTCCATCATGCAAGTCAAATAAAACTTTATTAGCCTCTTGTTTTTCTAAACATATAAGTAACATAGAATAATAATTCCTTCTGAAAAAAACATTATTGATGAGTTGATATTGTGTGGTTTTTATTATTAAAGTGTGTTTCTTTTTAAAATCCAAATGAGAAGGTGTAGTTCCATGAGTTAGATAATAAACTAAATCTGAATATTGTGAATTAACAATATCAGGAGTAACACATACATGTTGTATATCTTCATTGTACCTTACCTTATCTGCATTTTCAGATGAAGTATAATTGGTTTCAGATAATCACTTGCATAGACCTTGACCTCGTACAATTTTTGCAGGTTTTATCTCTAAATCATATTCTTGTAATGATGTTACCCAATTTGCTCTCTTATCTCCTAAACATTTATGAATAAACAAACTTCTGACTGAGGGATGTGGAAATATTACTTTGGTATGATATTTGAAGAGGAAAGGTCTAAAATGTTTGATGGATTTGAAAACTGCATCATCTTGTTTTTCAATGTCGGTATAATTTAATTCTACTCCTTGTAATGCTAAGATTTTGAAAATCAATTGGTACCTCTACGTTTTGATCATTTTTCTGCGATAATTTATATATGCATAATATTGTTTAGAGGAGAATGTGTAAAGAACAAATTTTTTATCATAATTAGGAGAGAGTAAAGAAGGCACTTGAATGATCATTTTATTTATAGAATTAAAAGACTATTTTTCAATTGTATTGCACTTGAATATTGTGTTTTTTCTAATCATAGGTTGCAAGGGTAGGACTGCTTGTGTGAAATTAGGGATAAAACGCTTCACAAAATTAATTTGTCCAAGGAAAAACTACATATATTTTTTATTATGAGGCAATGAAATTTCAGATATGTTCTTAAATCTAGAAGGGTCAATTGAAATTCCTTCTTTAGAAACTATAAACCCCAAAAATTTACCTTCCTGAAGAGAAAAAACTATTTTTTTAGGATTTAAAGAGACTCTATACTTTTGACATCATTCAAAAACTTGTTTAAGAGGAGAAATATGATCTAAGCGATTCTTAGAGAAGATCGTGATGTCATCTAGATAAACAACAACGCATTTATTTATCAAACCACATAAAGCAATATCCATAGCTCGATGGAAAGTTGCGCTTGCATTGACTAAACCGAAAGGCATATTTTGGTAAGTGTAACTTCCCCATTTAGTTCTGAAAGTGGTTTTGAGTCTATCATTATGATGTAATAATACTTGATTATATTTGGAAAATCCATCTCAAAATGACATCATTTTAGAACCTGAGACTAATTGAAGAATATGTTCCATAGGAGGTAATGGAAAGTTATCTTTTTCAGAAGATCTGTTTAAGTTTATGAAATCGATAGAAATTCGAATGTCTCCTTTCTTTTTCCTTATGGGAAAAATATTTGATACCCATTTTGAATTCCTCACTAGAAATATGATTTTTTCTTTAAGCAATTTATTAAGTTCATTTTTAATTTGGGTTTCAAGATTAGGATGAATTTTCCTTAAATTTTGTTGTACTAGTTTTTCTTCCAAAAGCATAGGAATGGTGTGTTGAATTATAGATGTGTCAAAAATTTTCAGGTCATCATATGACGATGCAAAAACATCCTTATATTGTTTAAGAATCTTAATGAAAATTGTTTGTTCAAAAGGAGAACAACCTAATATAAGATTGACATTTTGAGGATTTTGTTATGTTCCCAGATTAATAAGTTCCACACTCATGGTAGAACTATGTGTTTTACAATTGGTGGGTTTCTTAAATCTATCTTTTAAATCATAAAGATCCTCTAATTTCACAACATATTTAGCAACAATATTTTTCAGATTTGATTTTATCATCAGGAGAAGATTTTTTTAACTCATGATCGTGTGATTCTTCATCAATAATATCATTTTCATATGGTCCTTCTGAAGAGAGAAAATTGATTATATCAACATTGTCATTAAAGAAATGCCAATTGGTTATGTTATTGGGAACATAAGGTATAAAAATCAATTCAACAAGAAATCTATCTGGAGAAAAATCTTCTAGAGGAATAAGTCTAGAAGCTACGTTTGTCAAGAAATATGCACTAGCATTTTGCTTTCTAGATATAGAAACAATATTAAATGCATAAAATTTGTTACTGATATCTTGAGCTATATGTTGATAATGTTTCAAATGATTAGAAACACAATGAATTTGGTGTTTTATCTGTTTAATGATGATCTTTGAATCACTGAAAACCGAGATGTCCTGAACGTTCATGTTGATAGCTTTCTTTAGACCTTGAATTAATGCTTCATATTCGACAGTGTTATTAGTGCAATGGAATTCCAATCTGCAGGTTAACATAGTTTTTTCACCATTGAGACTGATTAAAATACAACCTGCACCAACCCCATAATTAGATTTAGATCCATCAAAATATAGTTTCCAAAATGGATAATTTACAAAGCTATTTACATAATTATCTACAAATTTATCTACAAAATTAATACAATGGGAAAAATATGTTTGAGAAAAAATTTCGATTTCTAAACTTTTATCCGTGGGTTTAAAAGGAGAAATCTGAGCATTAAAATATCCAAAATAAGAATCAACAGAATAATTTCCAGCAATGGTATTAGAAAAATCCATAGGTTCATTTTCTCCATCTAAATTAGTTACATTATGTTTCATATGTTTTTCCCTATTAACACAAATTTTATTAGGTTTCCCATTATATGGAAGCCAAAGGTGAGACCAATCAGTTGAGAAATATCTGTGATGTTTCTTAGACCAATCTCAACTTAAGATTAATCTGTAAGAATATGGAATATCAACAATGCTAATATCTATTATTTGAAAAAAAATAGAGTTAGATGGTAATCTGATAATTACATCCTTCAATTCTCCTAATACTTTTGCCCTTGTTCTATATAATTGCACAATTTGAATAGTCGATTTTTGTGGTTGTGTATTGATTTGAAGGAAAACTGAACAAGGCATTATATTTGAAGATTTACCTGAATCAACTAAACAATTATGCACATTTTTATTAAAAATTTCGAAAGTGAGAAGAAAAGGAGGAGTATGTGACTTTGATCTATCACCTATGAGAATTGAACCAATATCTACATCAAAAGATAAGGTTTGAACTGTTGAAATTTTTTATTTATTTGTTGTTGTAGTAGATGATGAATTTATCTTATCAGAAACTCTTAAGGCCCTTAATAAACTATTCCTTTGATATTTTAGTTTACTTAGTTCATAAAGGGAAATATTTTCTATGGTTTTTTTCATATCTTCTATAATATCATAATCGATTTTCTCAACAACAACAAGGCTTTTTGAAGCTGACTTGATTTCTACAGGCTGCGTATTTGAAGTATTTGTCGGTGGATTAGATTTAGAATTCGAAGATGAACTTTTAATTCTGGTTTGAGCAACAAGAGATTCCTCTGTATCATCTTCATCAAATAATCCATTAATATCCCAAAACAAATTAGTATCTCTAACTTCTTCATTATCCTCTTCTTCTACTTCATCAACATTAACTCCTTTTGAAGCTTGGACACCAGGAAAAATATGTGGATTCTTCTTGAAAAAAGGCTTGAATGGTTTATTTGATACTTATACTAATTTTCCTTTAACATCAACTATCTTGTTTGCTATTTTTTTCATGAATTTATGTAAGCTTTCTATATCAAAAACATCTTTATCTTTCTTTTCTTCTTTGATGATTGATTTCTTGGTTGTTTGAGAAGATCTTGCATCTTCACCTGGTGATTTACTTACAATACTAGATATTTCCTTTTATACATCTAAATCTTCATGAATTGCTTCAGCCAAAGTATTTTTTCTTGCACGTTTAACAAACATAGCAATGAAAATTGGTAAAGCAGAGGAATAAAAATCAATCTAAATATCTAAACTGGGTTTAAAAGTCTCAGGCATTTTATTAAGAAGTTTAAGAAATCTTTGATTGAAATATTTAATTTTCTCTTTAGGACCCATTTTAATTTTGGATAATTCTACTAACAAAATCGATGAAGACTTTTCATCTCCAATTTTTTTAATGAATAAATACTCAAATATATCCCAATTTGTAATAGAATTAGCCTGTAATGAGAAATACCAAGTATAGGCTTCTCCTTCAAAAGTTTATGGAAAAATTATGCATACAACATCCTCATGTTCAACTCCTCTCATATTAACAACTAACATATATTTATTGATATTATCAGCATGGGTCTCTTTTGATTCTGGATTAAATTTTGGTAACCAGTTATTTGGATTTTTAGGTAAATCATGTTGATTTTGCAGGAAAATTAACTGCTCCCAGAGTTCTGCATGGAGTTCTCGATACTCCAACCATGGTATTTGGTTGACGAGGAGGAGATGTATGTAAAGGTGTATGAGAAGGGGAAGTAAAAGAATGAATATTTCCAGTGATTTTAATGATGGTTTTTCTAATCTGGATGGGTACTTGGAAATGAATAGGTTTGATACACGACCTCTGTCTCTACGCTCTTGTAAGAACACCTAATTCTTGGATAACAAAATCTATAGAATAAAATATCCTTCAGAAGTTTCTCATTGATTTCTAAGATCCTCTATTCGTTGTCTTACTTGTTGAAATTACGGTGAACTAAGAAAACTGGAAGAGATATCACTTACAGTTCTTTGAATTGGAGATTCTAACTGTGCAACAACAAAAAATATTATGGGTGAATTTGATCTACTTGAATGGTCTTTGGTTTTGTTGGTTGTTTCGACCATTCATTATCAAAAGACCCTCCTTCTAGCGCAAAAATATTGATAGTCAAATATGACCATGTTCAAGATTCAGGATTTCACCCGGTCAAGATCCCAATTAGATCCTTATCCATTGTAAATGGCGAATCTGACTGGTTTAGGTCCAGTTAGCTATAACTATCATAATCTACAAAAAAAACTATGTCTAAGAGAAATGTATACACTCACTAAATAATTGTTGATATTTAATATTTTATTAAATAACAAGCTAAAATATAAATAAATACAGGTTCAAAACTATCTACAAGAAAAGATTAATTACAATTATCATCAAAGTTACTCCTACGAAAGGAGATTTTGTTTTATCTTCTCAAGAATAAAAAGTATATGAAAATGAAAATTAAGTGTATTCTAATCTAGCAAATAAAGCTAAACTAATCTAATGCCTGGGAATGAATTCAAATAGTATATGAATTTAAGTAAGATTAGCAACATTCTAAAGATGTATATATTCAAAACACATTTATGAATATATCCATTGAGTATTAATTAATAAATCTGTTTAAATAATTAGCATAGACTTATAATCAAAACAATAATTCATATACAAAATAACCACTGAAATAATGTGTGAGATAAAAGATGAAATTGATCTAATTTATTAACAATAATTAACTAAATCAATTGCGGTTCCATCAACGCATACTCCAGATAAGACTTTACTTTAAAAAATGGATGCTTAGATACCAGTAATAGTGTTGAATATCGATTTCTTATATTAATATTCAAAGTCACAAAAGATTCAGTATAATGTTTCAAAAAAGGACACTTGTACAATAGTGTATAATTTTCATTCTTCTCAAAAACTAAACCCCTCCCAATTGCATTTCTTTCCTTGTTTATATTGAGGGAATTCAAAACTAAAACTAACTTCCATAACTACAAACATTTTTCTATTTAGAATGAGAAATTAACAAAATTGTTTAGTTCCAAAACTATATTAATAAAATACATAAAATGAAAATAGTTTGCTTTCTAATAACAACTAATTGTTTAATTTTTTTTAAAATTATACATGGAAAACTAATTCTTCCATTTTCCAAACATTTTTTTTTTTTTAAATAAAATTAGAATTGTTGCAGAATTTTAAATTATGTACCTACTCATTTATGAATGAAAATTAACAAAAATAAAAACTAAACTAAAAATATTAAATTCATACCAATAAACAAGACATTTCAATCACTGAGCATTATTAGGTGCAATTTTAAATTCCAATTTAACGAAAATGTTAACTCTTGGTGAGTTGATGTTAACTGCTTCTCCCTTTTTGTCCTGCTTAGGAGCTGAAACTTGTCTCCTTTGGCTATTGACCAAAGATTTATTTTCTACCTTCATAGGTGATAAAACCCTTAATAACACCTAGCATAAAGTGCCATTTTTCCTTGACTAGGGATATAGGCATACCTTTGTAATCGTATTTTCATTCGAGAGACACCAAGATTTATGACCAAGGAATATCCTTCACTCTTTTGGTCTTGGACCAAAATTTCCCTTTTAGTGGAAATTTAGTCACCCTAGCTATTAATTATTTGTTTATCTATAACTCTATATATCCAATTTTAGCGTGTTCACCATTAAAACTTAGAGGAAAATATTTAGTAACCTGCACATTGTAGCCATCAAACATCCGCAAGAAATCTAACTAGCCAACTTTTTGAAAAGTCAGATAATAGTCTTCATTAGATTCAATAAGCTCAACACCAGGTTTGACTCTAGAAATCATTCCCATTTTAACAGTTTGCCACACCATAGTTCATAAAACCCTCATGAAAACTTAACAGGATCTCACTCACCGGTAAATGAAAACAAACCTTCAATACCTAAGTAAAAAACCCAATTCGAGGAAATACACCATATACAGAATTTGACCTGAGGTAATAATTCGTGAATATGGTGAGACAACACAACACTATACATGGAGGAGAGTAAGTAAACTTTGGGAAAGGTGAATTGTTCATATGTAGCTTGAAAGGACCCCGATTCAATTTCCATTAAGGTCATTTAAACCTATGATGATCAAGTTAAACCCGATGTCTCACAACATAATATCAAACAACCCTTTTAGATCGTGGGCATCATGGTAGTAACGCGATTTTGACATGCTAGCTAAGATTTCGTAAATCGTGATTAAATATTTGTTGGAACATTAATATTTGATGTAAACAAAACATGTTAATGAAAATTTAAACCAACAATATAATAAAAAACTATAGCTTGCCAAATAATGTAGCTCATGTAGAATCTTGTTCAAGGTGTGTATGTGAGAAAAACCATAAAGGATATGTGGATTAGAAACGTTTGATAACTTGGAAGTCAAAATCCTTGATCAAAACCTTTATGAAATGAAAAAACCGCAGAAGGAAAAATGTCATTAAAGACTAAATGAAAATTCAAAGGACTTGAGAGTATGATCGATAAAATTGTCAAAATTGAAAACAATACTCAAGTGAAAATTTTGAAAAGTTTTTTATTTTCAAAATTGAAAAAAGAAGGGTCCCAAATTTATTTATATCACAAAATTTGGGAAGTAGAAGATTTCATTTGCTAGATTAAAGTTAGAGGGTTGTGATTTAACCTGGTGGGAAATCCATACAAAATCAATTAAGCTAGAGGGTGATCCACTGGTAACTAGGTTAGAGGAATTCAAAACCATCACCAAGTCCCAATTCTACCCTATTGGGTATGTAGAGGACCAATGGATCCGATGGCACTACTTTAGGTAAAGGCGGGGGAAGAGTGTATAGGAGTACACCACTGAGGTAAAAAAGATGGCCATCATGATGGGTATCTCTCCAAAGAACCCAAATGTACTCCTCAAGTATCTAGGAGGTTTACAGATTCATCAACAAAAAAAGGTGATTCTCTTCAATCCAAGGATGATGGATGAGGCATGTGTATAGGAACAATACCTAGAAAACATAGACCAAAAGAAGGGGCAACCCAATGGTTCGACGCAGAAGGATCACCAAGAATATTCTAGGGAGGGGAAAAAGAAGTGGAAAGGGAGGAAATGTGAGAAGACAACAAACACTACACTTCAATGCAAAGATCCTAGAGACCATTGCAATCATTGAAGCATTGATGGCCACACCGAGGAAAAATGCTAGAAACTACATCTAGAGTTAAAACCAAATAATCACAAGAAGGACAAAAAGAAAAAAGTACCTTCTAGCTACAAATTTGAGCATTCATGTTGAAAGTAGCTCATATGTGGATGAAAATATTGTCTACACATCTATGTAGAAGGAGGTGAATCTGAGTAGTCTTCATCACCAAGAAGAGAAGGAGATGACCAAGCTCTTCCACATCAATATTCAGATCAAGAAGACCAAGATATATTCTTTATTCAACTTTGGTTCAAAGGATAATCTCATAGCAATGGATCTAGTCAACAATCTTGGAATGCAGGTTCATGATCATCCTAGCCCCTATCCATTGGGTTGGGTAAACAAGGGTGCAAAGATAAAGGTAATGAAATAGTGTAAGATTAAATTTGTTGTAAGTGTTGGTAATATTGATGAAGTGGAATTGGATGTAGTACCTCTTGATGTATGTGGAGTAGTGTTTGGAAGCCTCTACATGTATATCAGGGATGAAATCTTCATCCAAAGAGACAACCAGTATCGAATAATCAAGGATGGGAAGTCCTACATCATTAATGCACATAAAAGAAAAGCCAAAGATCTCACTAGTAAGTGCCAACCAAGCCAAGAATTTGATTAGTTCTAGTAAGCAATGTTTTTTTTTTTTAAAGAGAAAATCAGTCTGATGATGAGTCAATGAGAGTGAAGGAATCCATGGAGGGGTGTGTTGAGGAAAAGATATGAAATGATCTTACTCAAGTATTTTCATATTCTTCTTAGATAAATCAAAATAGACGGGAATATCACCCTATGTTTATATCCATCAAAATTAATATCCTAACTCACAAGTATTGATTACAAGTGCTTAGGCTGGTCTTTTTATAAATAAAATATTGTTGAAAAATTCATTATTTATGTGATTTTCTGAATATAATAGTTGTTGAAATAAATATAGAGACACAAGTAAATACACCAAGTCAATAATCAAGATAGATGATACATAAAAATCCTTTATTTCATTCCAATTCATCAAAGAGTCATTCTCTTTACAAAAATTTGTGAAGAAGTTTTGGACCAAAGTCAAACTTAGATGGCCCTGATAAAACATACAAAAGGACCTCTGACAGAAAATAAAAAACTGAACTCTAAAAGCTGGATCAGCTTGCCACAGATTGCTTCAAAATTGACTCTGCACAATAGTCTTTATCAATCATGAAAAATAATAAAAAATAGACAAGTCTACATAGACTATCAAAGATAGATCAACACCTCTAAAAAACAAGTGTCTGAATGATGTAATTCAACCCTGAATCTTGTTGTCTACAATATGACCCTGCTATCATAAAAACGAATTAGGCTTGTGATAAATTAAGGAATGAATGAGAACTGAACTATATCAACACAAACTCAAAGAGAAAACCTTAGTATGCTTCTCCTTCTATTCTCCTGTGTACCTCCCTTTCCCTTTGCCTTTAAGCAAATTGGAATTGGTTGACGTAGTTGAACTACTTCATTAGTTAAGTTAACTAAAACTCAACCAAATTTTATTTAGGGGGAAAATTAATAAGTCATAATAAGGGTTTTTAAATAAATAATAACTAGTAGGTGGGACCCCTTGTGACCCCCTTTAGCTTTTAACAATCATAACACAACTAGTTAATTAAACAAATCCCTCCTTGTGACTCCCATCAACAAATTCCTATTTGACAATTTATTTCAATGATGTTTGCAATTATTTCCAAAATATATTACCCATATATCCAAAAAAGCATGTTTTCCAAAAATCTGAAGAAAACTATTCTCAACAATTAATAAATAAAAACTTAAAATCCATATTTTCTAGTCTGTGAGGCAATCTTTCCCTTGTTGTTACTATCACCTTTTGATCTCTCTGAATTTGCCTTAGGCTGTGTGGAGCCTTTAGGCCTAATTTTGCTGATCACACGATAGTAATCGTTCCTCAAATGCACGCGGGAGGAAACATATTTCTCAGAATCATTTGAAGGTGAGGAAGGGGGAGAAGTGGCTTTTCCTTCGCTAGGGGCATAGTGGACCTCAGTTTTCAACCTTTTTTCATGAAAATCTCATTCATGTATGCATAATTGATTAGGAAATAATTTCTTTAACAACCATACATGGCAACTCTTTTGAAATATAAAATAAAATTTGGCTCAGGAACATATCAGACTCATGCAATCCAATCCATACAAATTGTTTAATCGTTGTCAATGAGCAGGTGGTGAACAAAGGTTCTGGGATAAACAAGGGGTTTGTATTGAGAAAAAAATGTTAGAATGAGGGGTAAACATATCATGGTTACTTCTCATAGACAACAAACAATCAACTGTAATGTAAACCAAATAACATATCACTGTAATCCATCTTAAAATGTCATAATACATAGTTCCTCTTAACTGTAATTAAATTTTAGGAACAAGGAGTGAGTAATGAATACGGGAAGGAGAGGGGATTGTAATTAGCAAAAAGTGAAATGATGGTTGGAAAAAAGAGTGAATATTGTTCATAAAATCAATTAAGTAATCCATAAAACAATTATGTATTTAATGCAAATGATCCAACACTAACTAAATAATCATTGTGATCAATTAAACAACTATTGTGTATAATTTAATCATTTTTGTGTATGAACTTGCTCATTGTTCTCATCAACGAATCAACATTCATTTGTATCGATTTTGTTCAACATCCAACTCATCAACCATTGTCATAAATTAATCCTTCAAATCAAACACAGACACAAGTTCTTTTAAATTCTTGCCCGATTGCATCCCTCAATTTAATATAACGACTAAATTTCAATGAATCCATACTGTTATAGAACCCGTGCCCACCTCTGACGGTGTAATCAATGATATGATGCACGATCTCCATAAAATATACACAACAGACAACCAGGTCACAACTATCAATTCCTTACATTGCAATGATCTCGATCGAGCAATTTAAATACATAGTAGCAACAACAATCATTCAAATTCATAATACGTTGTACAAAACATTCATCTCAACACATAATGCAAGGAAACATACTCCCAATCAAAACATAAACAATGTTTGAGTTATCAATCCAACAAAAGGAGACAGTGACTGTATGTCCGATTCTATTTCTCAAATCAACCAATTAAAACCATACTAAGCCATTGAATCAACTGTCACGATAAAATAATACAGTGATTACACCTAATAATCATTTCCGACTTCAACTGTGTAATCAACCTGATCAACAGAGACGAGCCCATAATCAAACCACTGTCGATTCTACTCAACAACAGTCAACAATATACCCAACTGGAAATAACTGGTGCATTTATCAAAATAGGGCTTGAGTAATCAAGGGTGGGTTCTGAGTAACCAAGGGTTTGCTTGGTGGAACCAACACAGGGAGACTGGAGTCGACCACACCAACAACAGAGGGGAATCCTTTGTGACAACATAGTGGACACACAGGCCACATAACCAATAAATCACAAGATAGGGTGCCAATTCACACCAGGAAGAAAAGATTATGAATAGAGGAGAAGAAGCTTCTTACTGGCCAGTAGTAGCACCGAGAACATGCAAGGCATAAACCTCGTGGTTACCCAAAAATAAAACCAAATAATTCTGATAAAAACAGAGCTATGAAATAGAAATCGACCATAAACAAGCCTCTTGGCATAATATCCATCATAACCCATTGCACAGACACCAATAACATAAGAGAAACCACAACCAGGTGAAACGATATGCAGTGACACAAGGTGTTTCAAAATCAAACACAACAACCCCATAACACCAAAACAACTGGAAATGTTTACAAGAAATGTGTGGGGATGACCAACAAGCCTATACTGAATGAAACCCTCCAACCAAAACCCATAAGACAACCGAGAGCCTTCATGGCTTCTACCACATAGAATCATCAATGAAGTCGTGACTTCAACTATCCAATTTTTTCATTTACAGCGAATACACAAAACTAACCATTCTAGAGGAATATCACAAGTTTACAAAGTTTCCAGTCACAAGAAAAGCACAGACCAATATATCACCGAGCTAACATCTATTTCATAACTAGAGCGAGTTCATGGATGGCAATAAAGACATACCTGTAACCAAAAAGACTTAAAGATGCGAGCTTGGTCGAGCAATTCTTTCCTTGCCTGAAAATTGGATATTAACCACAACAAAACACAATTGAACAATAGCCAAGCTCTGGTGACGACCAGTGGGAGAGGTATGGAGTGACGTGTAGTAAATTCATGTCACTTCGATCCTTTACTCATTCAATTACCTAGCACAAGCCATCC
The DNA here is from genome assembly GCA_009831015.1 of Picea engelmannii. Lineage (NCBI taxonomy): Eukaryota > Viridiplantae > Streptophyta > Pinopsida > Pinales > Pinaceae > Picea > Picea engelmannii. The sequence continues at coordinate 39,642 of ML822034.1, read as the reverse complement.
ATCCCTCCATTAATCCATCCAATTAATCTATGCATTGAAACTATCATCCATTACTTGCCAAGTGCGCTGCCCCATATCACTTTAACCATTTCCAAACATACCATAATACATATCTAATGTGATTTCATATAACTCAATACATCGAATAGCCACTAACTTTGTTAGCTAGGACTAACAAAACTCCTTTTAATTCCAATGCATATAGTGTAGCATAGTGGCATAGTAGCATAGTTTAGTTTATTCCTTTTGGATTTTGTTCATATTGATTTTATCTCTTTTAACTATTCTTTATTTGTTTTTACTAACATGTACCTTGTGCAAGTGTCACAGTAATGAATCAAGGAGAAAATAACAAAGATAATAATGGATAACATAAGCTATCATAACATGAAATTAGAGCCTAGAGCAACAAAACCATAACATGCATTATCCATCATCCATTTGTCACGAATAGAACCATAATTTGATCATCAATCATGCTCAAACTCTCTAGGCACCACAGAACAACAAAATAAATATCGAATAAGAACTCGATCCTCCAATCAGCAAGGGGGTCCCACCTACTAGTATTATATATCATTAGCTTATAAATAATAGGCCTAACAATACTTTGCGGGAAAAATCCTCGTTGCGATTTTAATCGTCAACAAACTGGCAACTCCATGGGGAAATTAGTTTCCAATAGATTAGAAATCAAAGCTCATGGTTTCACAGATAAAGAAGGTATAACCAAGATGATATGCAACAGGGGGAAGTGAGCAGATTTAATGGAAAAATGATCGGGAATTTAGGAATAACTCAGGAAAAATGCTAAGTATGAGAGGGTTTATCCATGTATGTATAATCATTCAACCGGAATCTACCCTTTACTTCAAGGAGAAAAATTATGGATTTTCTCTTTTAAATTCTCAATGGATGAAGAAATGGAAAGTAAAAGCGGGAGGTAACCAATTTCTTTTAAAGAAGGCAGTGAAAGTAGATAGCAAATTCAAGTGTGCTTTCAGGAGGCACATTGTGACAACTGTGTAAGCTTGATTGTTAATTACTTAACAATATATTGCAGGAGTGTCACTATGGAATAACTGATCCAACATCTTATTCTTGACCCAAATCAATTAAAAGATGAAAAAACAATAAAAATCATAACATAATTAATATTGCAAAATTTAAGACAACAGAGATAAAATGACAAAATTGTAAAAGCAGTATGAAGTTGTTAAAAACATAAAACATAAATCAAACCACTGTAAATTAGAAATGAGAGACAATAAAAATGAAAAAGAAAGCAGATCTAGACTACTAAAATACAAAAAGTCCAAATAGCGTTAGAACTTTTCAAGTTGGTTCCACGTAATGTTTTAAGTGAGAACCGTTAGTACTGTAGGAAAAACATCGCTCCTGTAAATCCTTTAGAATGTAAGAATTAGTACCCAGGACAAAAGTGATCCTAAAAGGACCCAACCATAAGAATTTTGAATGTCTTCCCCTATCAACGTGAGATGAATCCCACGACAATACCTTTTCATTGACTTTAAATTTGATGGTCTTGACACTCTTGTTGAAATACTTCTTAACAATTTGTTGTCTCCTCTTTAAATTATCCAAGGCAAACATCCTTTGCTCATCTAAAGCTAGAAGTGCATTTATCCATTGTGAAACATCAGAAGAATTTAATTCTTTGATCTGTAGCATCAAAATTAAGGAAGAAAGTTCCATCTCAGTAGGCAGAAGGGCTTCTTGACCATAAACAAGCTAGAAAGGAGTGCAACCAGTTCTTGCCTTGGCGACAGTTTGATCTGCCCAAAGGGAGTAAGTGAGGAGAGTGTGCCATTGACAAGGCTTATCTTCGATGAGCCTTTTGATGATTCTCACCAAATTTTTGTTGGTAGACTCAGCCTGCCCATTCCCTTGGGGATAATAAGATGATGAGGTGAAATGTTTAACCCCCAACTTAGCTAAAAATTGGGTCAGCTTAGCAGAAATGAAAGGGGGGCCATTGTCTGTAATAATTTCCAATGGAAGTCCAAATCTAGAGAAGATGTTATTTTCAAGGAAGGAAATTACATGATCGTCTATTGAATGCTTAAGTGGGACAAATTCATCCCATTTTGTAAAATAGTTTGTGGCTGTCAAAATAAAAACTTGTCCTGTTGAAGATGGAGGATTAATAGGACCAATAAAATCCAATCCCCACTTTGAGAAAGGAAAGTCCGGGAAGATAGGTTGTAATGGCATGGTTAAACGATGTTCTTTCCCAACAATTTTTTGGCACTTGTCACAAGATATTGAAAAATGTAAGAGTCACGAAAGATATAAGGCCAATAGTATCATTTTCTAATAATCTTGAAAGCAATGGTTTTAGCAAAAAAATGACCTCCTACATGAATGAAAAAATTTGAAGAACCATGAGCTTCTTGCAACAATTTTTGTGCATCCTCATTGTTACACAACGAAGCAACAAACCATTAGTAGATATTCAAAACAAGAAGTCTCCTATAATGACGTATCTTGTAGATTCAATACGAAGCCTTCTACTTTGATGAGTGTCTAAGCTATCTGGACATCTTTGGTTTTGTAAATAATAAACTAAATTCTTATACCATGGATGTTCAGACATAGGTAGGATCTGGTTATTAATATAAAAGACGGTTGATAGGGAACTATCCTCTTCATCGGTTTCTTCACTATTCTCAGCATGCTGAGCTAAGTGAAGGGACAAGTCACGTCCCTTGATAGTGGTAGAAGTCACGATATTCAAATCATTCTCCTAGATATTGGCAAGAAAATGTGCAAGCTTCCCTGAAAGATAAGTCTGTGAGAGAAAAAACTTGACAGCAGGTAAAGGGACTTTTACCAATGTATTCTTACCTAAGATGAAGTGGTGAAACTTTTCAATAGATTTAACAAGAGAGAAAGCATGTTTCTCAATAAAAGAATATTTAAATTCATCATCAGACAAACTTTGACTCATGTAAGCCACTGGTTTTTCATTACCTTGGTCATCATTTTGCATGAGGACAACATAAACTGCTTCCTTAATGGAATTAGTATATATCTTGAATTCTTTATCAAAATTGGGCTTCCCTAAAATCGGTGCGAAACTGATTGCTTTCTTGATCCGTGAAAAAGCATTTTTGACATCATTTGTCCAAGAAAAATAACGGTCTCACTTAAGCAAATTATGAATTGGTTTGACCATTACAAAAAAATCTGGAACAAACCTACGGACGAAGTTAACAACCCTGATAAAATCTTGAACCTCCTTCTTGGAAGTGGGAGAGGGAAGATTAAGGATAGCAACAATCCTTTCGAGATCAATACTTATTCCTGAATCGGAAACAATGTGTCCAAGGAGCTTGCTCTCAGTAATGCCAAAAATGGACTTAGAAGGATTTAGAGAGATGCCAAGTTTCCTACATCACATGAGAACTCTTTTTAGACGACCAAAATGATCTGATCAGATTTTGGAGTAGACTATTAGGTCATCAAGGTAGATCTCAATGATCTTACTGATCAAATTGTCAAAATCTATTTTCATAGCTCTTTGAAAGGTGGCACCTGCATTAGATAAGCCAAAAGGCATACTCTCATAAGAAAAGGTACCACAACGAATAATCAATGTGGTTTTATATTTATCTTCCCTTTTTACCTTGATTTGATTGCAATCGGAAAAACCATCAAGTAAGGACATCATTTGTGACCCTGCGACTTGCTGCAAAATCATTTCCATATTAGGGAGAGGAAAGTGATCTTTTATACTAGCCCGATTTGATGCATGAAAATCGGTGCGTAATCTGATTTGACCAGTCGATTTCTGAACATGGACCAAATTTGAAACCCACTCAAAATATTTGACCGGAAACATGATCCCAGTCTTCAAGAGATTTTCCAACTCCTTTCGAATAGTTGCTTCCAACGCAGGGTTGATAGGTATTTGTTTTTTCCTAACTGATTTTACACCTTCCTTGATGGGGATGACATGTTGTATGAGACTAGGATCAAAACCATGAAGATCCTCATAAGACCAAGAAAAAACATCTTGAAATTCACCAAGTAGCTTGGAAAACTTCATTTTCCCTTCATCAGAACATTTGGCACCCATTTTAACATTCTTTGGAGATTTGGGCATCCCAATGTTCAAGGAAATGGTTACACCCACCTTCATTTTTGACTCCTCTTCTTTCTGTTTCTCTTTATTTCCTACATCACTTGATGAAAACGAACTCTCTAGAGGAGTCAATCCTTTAGGAATCTTGTTATCTTCTATGGATATAATTTCCTTGGGATTAAAAGGTTCACTTTTAATGAAATCAGAAATGCTCTCATCATTAGGGAAGACCTACCAAGATTCTATATTGTCAGGGTTATGTGGATGATATAGAGATTGAAAAGTATAGTAAGTTCTGTGTGGAAGAAGTTTCTGATTAGGAGAGGCTACAAAAACAACTAACTGATCAAAACCATTGAGTTCAACTCCCTCTTAACATGAGTGATGTTGAAATATAATAGGTTCGAGATAAGTGACCAAATAGTATGGATATATAGTTTCATCAACTTGTTTCTAGAGGAGTAAATTTTACATACAAGGTTCACAACAAGCTTGGAATCTCCAAAAACTGAAAGGTGACCACAACCAAGATTATAAACATTTTCAATGCCTAATAATAAAGCTTTCAATTCAGTGACATTGTTCGTGCAATCAAACTCCAACCTATAAGAAAAGTTATGGATTTTTCCTATAGGAGAAATCAAGATAATGCCAGCTTTGTTTCCTTCATTTGAGCATGAACCATCAAAGTACATGTGCCACATACCATCATCTAAATCAATTTGTTCCAAGGGAATGTTATCCTCCTCAACAAAGATGGAATACACTCCTAGGTCCTCTTCGATATAGTTCACATTAGGTTGTGGGACACTCTCTAATGTTTTTACCATTTCGAGGAACGGATAAATGTGTCCCATCGAGTGAGAGGTATCCAGCCGTTAAATATTTCCAATATATTCCCAAGATGATTGAGTAATTTCTTACTGGCATATCAATTGCCTGAATGCTAAGGGTTGTCCTTATTTTAGGGTGTGCACACAAAACTAAGGTCACATCTTTGATCTCACCTATGGTCGTTTTTTGTAGACTATTATAGGAGAGCATACTTATGGCTTTTTCATTTGTACAAGATAAGCCTAGCTCTTCCATAATAATCTTTGACATCACACTTGGGCCCGAACCGCCATCAATGAGGCAACAATGGGAAATCTTATCCATGATCTTTACATAAATATAAAAGGGGGTGTTTTTTACAGGGTATCTAAAGTTATGTACATATACCTTATTTACAAATGAGTCCTCTTCATTTAACTCTTCAGAGAGGTTGGCTACAACGAAATCTTTTCCTTCCATGAATTGCTTCAGATGGCTTTGTTGTTCAGGGATGACAACCATGTCCAGAAGGGTTTCATATGCTTTGATGTTAGCCAAATGATTTAGGATATTATATTTGGAAGAGGGGAGAGGGGAGGTAATTCCTTGAGTGTTAGGAAATTTAGGAACCTGAACAATAACAGTGGGTGAGGGTGAGCTCGGGTTAGAAGAATTTCAGGGAGGATCAAATTTGTCTTTGGGAGCATAGGATTTGTTCCTAGTATTGATGGTCATGACATCTTATGGCTCTGCAAAATCTAGGACAATGATGGTAGTTTCTAGTCTTTTACCAAATATCTTATCTCTGACACTCTTCCTTACCTCACATGTGGCTTCCTTGTGGTGTTCCTCACAAAAAATACACCAACTTTGAGGCAAGATAGCTTTAGGCTGAAAATTATTTTCAATTGGGTTTCTAAAGGGGGGTGCAAAAGAGGATGGAGCTCCAGGGGTGAAAGGGGAGACAGTTCCCTTTCTCTCATACGCTATCATATGATTGTTCATATCATGTACTAGCTGTAAGAGGTTGGACATGTTTGTTTAACCGATTCTCCATGAGGAAGGCATGTTCTTTCAAGTTATTATTCATACTCTAAACAAGTATGCAAAGCAGAAACAAGGTTATCAATGGATTTTTCCTCAAGCCTATGACGATAGGGGGAAGGTAATGCATTGTAGTAATGCATGAAATCAACTTGGTTATGAGGTCGTACAAGTTTAGGGATTTGATTGTATAACTTAGTGAAACGCAAGTTGAAGGACTTGATGGTCTCACCATCCTTATAGGCGATGTTATTGTATTCTCGTAACTTCTCGACTGGGATTTTAGATTGCCCATAAGTGGATTTGAACCAATAGTTAACTCCTCCCAAGTAGACATAATCTTAGGAGGAAGTTCAAAGAAATCGATTGCAACCTTTCCTTCCAAAGAATTGACAAATAAGTGCATGCAAGTATCATTGTCATTAGCCCCTATGTTGTGACAGGCATTAGAAAATGCCACCAGGTGTTCATTGGTAGTGACAGTGTTATTTCCTGAAAACCTAGGAAGGTGTTCTTTGAATTTATGAAGTGGATGAGTAGTAGGTGCTAGGTTAAGAGGAGAGTACACATGCCACAGTTTGGTTGTAGTGTCTTCTTCAAACTGAAAAATCCCATACTTTTTAATGACTTTGGTGGGATTTGTGGTAGACTGTACATGGATATGGTGGCTATATAAGATACCAATCACCGACGAAGCTGAAGACTGAGAAGAGGAAGAACTTCCAGTGCCACCAGAGCCACCACTAGATGTCATCTTGTGGATGACATGTGAGGGAGAGAAAGATGAACTTGAAGAATCAGACAAAGTTCTCCTTAGAGAACTTCGTTGGGTTGAAAACACAACGTTCCTTCTTCCTATTTCAGCAATAGGATTAGTTTCAGGCGATAAGCCTCTTCTTCTTCTAGAAACACGAGAGTCTAAGGACATGAAAGTAAGGCCAAAAATGAAGGAACTAGAAGACTACTGCTGATTTCTAGACTGTCTATGTCTGGCTTCCCAATGTTCTTGGGCACTAATATCTCGTTCAATTGCTTCCCATGAATGATTAAGCTCAACTAGAGTATTGGAAATGTCTAAAATAGTGTCGAACAAATTCAAAGCAATGATGGTATGATCTTGAAGACCGGGCTCAATATTGGGCTACCTTGCAACAGGCACAATCATTAAGAAATAAAACAGTCAAAGAATCAATACCAGAAAAATAGATGTATTCGATGCTAATAAAGAATAAAAAATTAACCAGAGAGATATCAAAGATCTCCCCAGTCTGGTCGCTAAATAAATGTTCAGGAAAAGATATGAATTGATCTTACTAAAACATTTTCAGATTCTTCTTGGCTAAATAAAAATAGATGGGAATGTCACCCTATGTTTATAGACATCAAAATTAATATCCTAACTCACAAGTATTGATTACAAGTGCTTAGGCTGGTCTTTTTATAAATAAAAGCTTGCTGAAAAATTCATTATTTATGTGATTTTCTGAATATAACAGTTGCTGAAATAAATATAGAGACATAAGTAAAGACACCAAGTTGATAATCAAGATAGATGAGAAATAAAGTAATCCTTTATTTCATTCCAAATCATCAAAGATTCATTCTCTTTACAAAAATTCGTGAAGAAGTTTTGTACCAAAGTCAAACTTAGATGTCTCCAATGAAACATACAAAAGGACCTCTGACGGAAAATAAAAAATTGAACTCTAAAAGATGGATCAACTTGCCACAGATTGCTGCCCACTCGACTCTGCACAATAACCTTTGTCAGTCATGAAAACTATTTCACAAATAGAAAAGTCTACACAGACTATCAAAGATATATCAACACTTCTAAAAAACAAGTGTTTGAATGATGTAATTCAACCCTGAATCTTGTTGTATACAATAAGACCTTGCTATCATAAAACATATCTAGGACTATGATAAATTAAGGAATGAATGAAAACTGAACTATCTCAACACAAACTCAAAGAGAAAACCTTAGTATGCTTCTCCTTCTATTCTCCTTTGTTCCTCCCTTTCCCTTTTCCTTTAAGCAAATTAGAATTGGTTGAACTAGTTGAACTACTTCATTAGTTAAGTTAACTAAAACTCAACCAACTTTTAGTTAGGGGGAAAAGTAATAAGTCATACTAAGGATTTTTAAATAAATAATAACTAGTAGGTGGGACCCCTTGTGACTCCCTTTAGATTTTAATAATCATAACACAACTAGTTAATTAAACAAATATCCCTCCTTGTGACTCCCATCATCACATTCCTATTTGACAATTTATTTTAATGATGTTTGCAATTATTTCCAAAATATATTACCCATATATCCAAAAAAGCATGTTGTCCAAAAATATGAAGTCAACTGTTCTCAACAATTAATAAACTAAAACTTAAAATCCATATTTTCCATTCTGTGAGGCAATCTTTCCCTTGTTGCTGATATCACCTTTTGATCTCTCTGAATTTTCCTTAGGTTGTGTGGAGTTTTTAGGCCTAATTTCCATGATCACAGGAGAGAAATCGTCCCTCAAATGCATGTGGGAGGACAGATATTTCTTAGAATCATTTGAAGGTGAGGAAGGGGAAGAAGTGGATTTTCCTTCGCCAGGGGCATAGTGGACCTCGATTTTCAACCTTTTGCTTGAAAATCTCATTCATGTATGCATAATTGATTAGAAAATAGTTTCTTTAACAACCATACATGACAACTCTTTTGAAATATGAAATAAAATTTGGCTCAACAACATATTAGACTCATGCAATCCAATCGATACGAATTTTTTAATCGTTGTCAATGAGCAGAGGATGAACAAAGGTTCTGGGATACGCGAGGGGTTTGTATTGAGCAAAAAATGTTAGAATGAGGGGGAAACAGATCATGATTACTTCTCACAGACAACAAACAATCAACTGTAATGTAAACCAAAGAACATATCACTATAATCCATCTTAAACTTTCATAATACATAGTTCCTCTTAACTGTAATTAAATTTTAGGAACAGGGACTGAGTAATGAATATGGGAAGGCGAGGGGATTGTAATTAGCGAAAAGTGAAATGATGGTAGGAGAAAAGAGCAGATAATGTTCATAAAATAAATTAAGTAATCCATAAAACAATTATGTATTTAATGAAAATGATCCATCACTGATCCAGGTGGACATCAGTGGCCACCCACCTTTTCCAACTGGCTCAAAATAGTTTTTTGGCAATTTTGGTAATTTACTATTTTTAGTAGTTTTCACTTCCAGAGCCATTTTGAGGCCCTAAACGATGTTTTTTTGGGAAAACATGTTTGAAATATGGAATTTCCTTTAAAATTGTGCCTAAAATGAATCTCCTCAATGATACCTTTCCAACGGGCTATCATACACCTAAAACAAAGATCGTATGCAAACGTTGCAAGACCGAGAAGTTGATGTACTAACTTACCCAAACGAGGCCCACATTACTTTTGGCGCTTCATCTCCTAGGGTTAGGTTTTTGGATGTCTAGGGTTTTTGACATTCTTGCTTATTGTAAGAATGCCTTTAGAGCCTCATTGTAATCATATTCTTGTGAATGAGCACAACCGTCACATCTCTTCTTAGAGATAAGTCGCCACCATTCCAGCAAGTTTGTTTCCGCTGCATTTTACAGTTTTCAACTTATTTCGTTATTGAATGGAAAAACAGTTTTACTGTATCTCTATTATTTTGTGTTAAGCACCTATTAATAATCTGTATTTATTTTGTTCTTCTCATAAAATCTGGATCAGTGGTATCGGAGCAGTCTACTCCTTGTCATCTTAATGCATGACCCAACGAGGACGAAGTACAAAGAGTTGGGTCTCAAGCTTGTTTATCTTGAGGAAAAAATCTCTCGCACGCCCAAGAGACCTCTCATGGAAGGAGAAAAGAAAGATGAGGGGATAGGATATCCTTTCAAACTGTTGATTGAGGAATCCCTCATGCAACAGAGGAACGAGATGATGGATAGTTTTGTGCAAATCCTTCGGGGGCTACCAACAAGCAACGCATCTTCTTCGAATGGAGGCACCACCTCCTTCAAGGTAAAAATAATCTTTGATTTTCCTATATTTGAAGGTCAGATAGACACAAATTCTATAGATAAGTGGTTGAATCTACTAGAAGGGTATTTTTGTGTCCATAAATTTTTGAATAGAGAAAAGATGCACTCCTCAAAGTCGTTTCCCATGTCAAAGATTGGTGGGAAACTTTCTGTGAGCAAAAGGAAATAGTGGAACCCTCATTATTTTCAGTCACGACCACCTGGGAATCCTTCAGGGATGCTATTAAGGAAAAATACTACCCTGTCGGAAGTTATGACGACCTGTATACCAAATGGACCACACTGCAGCAAGAAAGAGACCAAGTAGTGCCAGAGTTCACAAATATCTTCCATACCTTGTGCACCAAGCTGGGTATCAAATATTCCGAGTGACATCTGGTGCTCAAGTATCGCAGTGCTCTGCATAGATACATCCAGACCGAAATGGAGTTTCTGGACATCTCATCCTTGGGTTCAACCTACAGATATGGCATCAAAATCGAGCAGAAGCTCAAAGAAAAGATGCGGCTATTTGGGCCTGGGAACCCCTCAAAACAAAATCCAGGAAAGAGAGGCCCCAAACCACATAAAAAAGGAAGGAGCAAATATGGAAGGTATCAGGACAACCAGTCCAAGCCGCAAGAAAAGAAGGACACCGAAAAGGCAAAGAAAGATACCAGGAAGTGGTGTGACTTCCATAAGAGCCCTTGGCATAACACTATTGACTTCTGCTTAAAGCAATCATTGGTGGCCGAAGTGAAAGCCTCTGAATCAGATGCAGATTCTGACTTTGACCCAAATCCAGAAAGGGGAATATGGATCATTGACATGGAACCCAGTGCCACCATTTCTACCACCAAGCTCCAGCCTGGTGAATCAAACGAACCAGAAGAAGGAGAGTGCCTCTTTAATTCACAGACGTGGGTAAAAGGCACCCCACTGCACTTCATTGTTGATAGCGGTAGCCAGAAGAGCCTCATCTCAGTAGAGGTCATCAAGCGACTGTCCCTACCAACAATGCCGCACCCAAAACCCTACACCATTGGATGGCTCTGCCAAGGAAGCGATCTCCGTGTCAGCCAATAGTGTCGATTGTCATACAACATTAAACCCTTCAAAGATGAGGTGTTGTGTGATGTTTCTCCTCTCGAAGCTTTTGATGTTATTTTGGGCCAACCTTATTTATGGAAACATCATGTTGTATATGAGTCTATGCCTCCTAGTGTTATTATTACTTTGAACAAGAAATTGTACACGATACTTGAGTCAGTCCCACCTAGTGTTATTTCCTTGATCTCTGCTAAGAAATGTAGGAGGGTCATCTCTCAGATGGGGAAGTTTGTATTCTTCATGATTCGCTCTCATAATAAGAGAAAGATCATAGCCACATCCAGGGTCTCTGCGGCCAACCTCTCCACACAACAAAATCAAGTAGATAAGGTTGTGGAAGAATACTCAGATATCTTCTCCTCACCTACAGGGGTACCTATGCACTGCCAGGTCAAGCACCCCATTGATCTGACCCCGGGTGCACCACTACCCAATGGGACAGTCTATCGCCTCTCTTTGTTAGAGAATGAGGAGATCAAGTGATAGATCCAATAACTACTCCACAAGGGGCACATCCATCCTAGCTCCTCACCTTGTGGGAGCCCAATCGTGTTGGTACAAAAGAAATATGGAACCTGGCGACTCTGTATTGATTACTGGGCTCTGAATAAAATCATAGTCAGAAACCAGTACCTGATTCCCTGAATCGATAACCTCCTTGATCAACTCATGGGGGACAAATACTTCAGCAAGATTGATATGAAGTCTAGCTACCACCAGGTCCTGATAGAACAGACAGATGTATGGAAGACTTCCTTCCAGTCAAAGGAAGGCCTTTTTGAATGGTTGGTCATGCCCTTTGGTTTGACAAATTCTCCAGCCACTTTCATGAGGATGATGGATGATATCCTGTGACCATTCACCAATACTTTTGTAATGTTGTATCTGGATGACATTCTAATTTACACGAAGACTTGGGTCGAAGACTTGCATCATATTCAACAAGTTCTGCACACCTTGCGACAACACAAGCTATATGCCAACATTGAAAAATGCCCCTTTAGAATGGATAGGGTCCACTACCTGGGATACATCATTGATCAACATGGCGTACATGTGGATCTAGCCAAGATCCAAGTCATCCGTGACTGGCCATCCCCAACCACACTCACTGAGCTTCGGAGCTTCTTGGGCCTTGCCAATTTCTACCATAGGTTTGTGTTGGGATTCTCCCATATTGCATGGGCCATTAGCCAAATAAACAAGGGTGGTGGTAAGGCAAAATTTGCATGGGGCTGGTCTCAACAACAAGATTTCGATGATTTGAAGCAGCGCTTGTGCTCAACACCAATACTTTCACTACCAGACCTACAATATCCCTTTGAGATCGAGACATATGCTTTAGACTATGTTGTGGGCACCTTTCTCACTCAGCACAACCACCCCATGGCCTATCATAGTGAGACACTGTCAGATACTGTCCGTAAGTACCCTAATTACGAAAAAGAAATGTACTCCATTGTTCAAGATTTCCGCTAATGGAGACATTACATTCTTGGGAAGGAGACAATCATCCACACTGATCATAAGCCATTGCAGTTCATGCAGACACAAGGAAAATTGCAGAATGATCGCCATCAAAAGTGGTCCACATACTTGCAACAATTCCACCCAAACATCAAGTATAAAACAAGAAGCACAAATCATGTTGCTGATTACCTCAATAGAACGCCAGTTGCGACACTCACCATGGTGCTAGAATCCTGTGACCATGAGACATCTAGATGGCCTCAACTCTATGATACATACTCTAACTTCGACACCACCTACCAAATGTTGGGTGCAAATGTAGTTGTCGATAATTTCCATATTTTGGATGGGTTGTTGTGTCATTTAGGCCATATCTGTGTTCCATCAAGCAAGGGAGCGAAGCTGATTTGGGAAGCCCACTATAGTCAGGTGGCAGGACACTTTGGTGTCGAAAATACAGTGGCGATGCTACAAAAACATTTCTATAGGCCGAAACTTCGACAAGAGGTCAACAAGTATATCAGGTCCTACACTGCCTGCACTATTGCCAAACCGACCACTAAGAAATAGGGCATGTACAACCCTCTTCCTACTCCTGATAGGCCATGGGAATCCATATCAATGGACAACATGTCGGGCCTCCCATCCACCAAGCGAGGAAATGACTGTGTTTTGTGGTTGTTGATCGCTTTTCTAAGATGGTGATTCTAGTTGCTTGCAAGAAGAGCATCACAGTGGAGGCCACTGACAAGCTCTTCTTTGAACGATTCTGGGTACATTTTGGAATCCCACAAACCATTATCTTAGATCAGGATACTTGATTTGTCATCACATTTTGGTCGAACCTCTGGTCACTATTGGACACCAAGCTCACCAAATCCATGGCCTTCCACCCCTAGACAGATGGCCAAACCGAGGTTGTAAATTGAATGATTGTGCATATCATTCACATGTATAATTCAAAGAACCCCCACACATGGGACGAGAGCCTTCCATATTTCCAACATAGCTACAATCGATCCCTGCATAGCTCAACCAGCCACAACCCATTTCAGGTGGGGTTGGGAGTCCAACCATTGGGTCCCATAGATGTTGCACTTCCCCTTGCGGTCACCTCGACCGACTCATCTCCTGCTCCAACTGAAGATGAAAAAACCACCTAGTTCATTGAGTGGATCCAACACATCTGCCAATAGGTTCAGGATATCCTACAGAAGTACAATGACAAGTAAAAAGAATGCCATGATCAACATCGGATGCCACATAAGTTTCAGGTGGGCGACAAATTTTGGTTGCACTGGCAGAAAGAATGCCTTACAAGACCCCATCGAAATATTCTCCCACTCCATTATGGGACATACACTATCACCAAGGTTATGGGGGATAATTCTTTTGACCTCAAAATTACTCCTTTCTTTGGCTTGCACCCAGTGTTCAACGTGGATCTCCTTCGCCCTTATTTTCCACTATTATTGGACACCTCAGAAGTAGAAGAACAACTGACACCGACAGAGCTCAACCCTGACTGCTACAACAGGAATCCAATGATAATGTTGTGGACACACAGATCAAGGGCACTTGACAGCAAAGGATCCATCTTTATCGAGTCGTCAAAGCAGGGCAGCTCCTGCACCAAGGCAAGTGGCTCACCTGGGGCCAAATTCAGCAAACATTTCCTCATCTGATGGAGGACCTCAAAGAAATGGAGACCATTTCTTCCTAATAAGGGAGGATTAATCCAAATGGATCTTGATGGCCACCCACCTTTTCCAACTGGCTCAAAACAATTTTCTGGCAATTTTGGTAATTTACTATTTTTAGCAGTTTTCACTTCCGGAGTTGTTTTGAGGCCCTAAATGATGTTTTTGGGAAAACAAGTTTGCAATATCAATCTTACATTGATATTGTGCCTAAAATGAATCTCCTCGATGATACATTTCAAACGGGCTATCATATGCCTAAAACAGAGATTGTATGCAAAAGTTACGACCCCGGGAAGTTGATGTACTAACTTACCCAAACGAGGCGCACATGACTTTTGGCGCTTCATCTCCTAGGGTTAGGTTTTTGGATGTCTAGGGTTTTTGACATTCCTGATTATAGTAAAAATTCCTTTAGAGCCTCATTGTAATCATCTTCTTGTGAATGAGCACAACTGTCACATCTCTTCTCAGAGATAAGCCACCACCATTCTAGCAAGCTTGTTTCCGCTGCATTTTACAATTTTCATCTTATTTCGTTATTGAATAGAAAACCAGTTTTACTGTATCTCTGTTATTTTGTGTTAAGCACCTATTAATAATCTATATTCATTTCGTTCTTCTCATAAAATCCAGATCAGTGGTATTAGAGCAGTCTGCTCCTTGTTGTCTTAATGCATGTCCCCAATGAGGTCGGAGTACAAACAGTTGGGTCTCAAGCTTGTTTCTCTTGAGGAAAAAATATCTTGCATGCCCAAGAGACCTCTCATGGTAGGAGAAAATAAATAGGATGGGACAGGATATCCTTTCAAACTGTTGATTGAGGAATCCCTCACGCAACAGAGGAACGAGACGATGGATAGTTTCACGCAAATCCTTCGGAAGCTACCAATAGGTGACACATCTTATTTGAACGGAGGCGTCGCCTCGTTCAAGGTACAAATAAACTTCAATATTCCTATATTTGAAGTTCATATAGACACAGATGTTGTAGACAAGTGGTTGAGTCTACTAGAAGGGTATTTTTTTGTCCATAACTTTTCGAATAGAGAAAATATTACATTTGTGCTCCTCAAAGTCATTCCCCATGTCAAAGATTGGTGGGAAAATTTTTGTGAGAAAAAGGAAACAGAGGAACCCTCATTATTTTTAGTCATGACCACCTGGGAATACTTCAGGGATTCTATTAAGGAACAATGCTACCCTGTCGAAAGTTATGGTGACCTGTATACCAAATGGACCACACTGCGGCAAGAAAGAGACCAAGCAGTGCCAGAGTTCAAAAATATCTTCCATACCTTACGTACCAAGATGGGTATCAAATATTCATAGCGACATCTGGTGCTCAAGTATCGTAGTGCTCTGCATAGATACATTTAGACCGAAATGGATTTTTTGGACATCTCATCCTTGGGTGCAGCCTACAAATATGCCGTCAAGATCGAGCAGAAGCTCAAATAAAATATGCATCTATTTGGGCCTCGAAACCCCTCACAAAAAAAGCCAGGAAAGGATAGCCCCAACCCACAAAACAAAGGATAGAGAAAATATTAACAGTATCAGGACAACTATTCCAAGCCGCAAGAAAATAAGGACACTGGAAAGACAAAGAAAGATATCGGTAAGTGGTGCGACTTCCATAAGAGCTCTTGTCATAACACTGTTGACTGCCACTCAAAGCAGTCCCTGGTAGTTGAAGTGAAAGCCTTTGAATCATATGCAAATTCTGACTCTGAGCCAAAACCATAAAGGGGAAGATGGGTCATTGACACAAAACCCAATGCCACCGCTGCTACCACCAAGCTCCAGCCTGGTGAACCAAACGAGCCAAAAGAAGGAGAGTGCCTCTTCCATTCATAGATGTGGGTAAAAGGCACCCTTCTACACTTCATTATTGATAGCGATAGCCAAAAGAACCTCATCTCTGCAGAAGTCATCAAGTGGCTGGCCCTACCAACAACGCCACACCCACAACCCTACACCATTGGATGGCTCCGCCAAGGAAGCGATCTCCGCATCAGCCAACAGTGTCGACTATTGTACAAAATCAAGCCCTTCAAAGACGAGGTATTGTGGATGTTTCTCCTCTCGAAGTTTGTGATGTTCTTTTGGGCCAACCTTATTTATGGAAACATCATGTTGTATATGAGTCTAGGCCTCATAGTGTTATTGTTACTTTGAACAAGAAATTGTACAGGATACCCGAGTCAGTCCCACCTAGTGCTATTTCCTTGATCTCTGTAAAGCAATTCAGGAAGGTCATCTCTTAGATGAGGAAGTTTGTATTCTTCATGATTTGCTCTCAGAATAAGCGAAAGATCACAACCACATCCAGGGTCTCTAAAGCCGACCTCTCCACACAACAGAAGCAAGTAGATAAGGTCATGGAAGAATACTCAGATATCTTCTCCTCACCTATAGGGGTACCTTTGCACTACCAGGTCAAGCACCCCATCGATCTGACCCCCGACGCACCGCTACCCAATGGGCCAGTCTATCGCCACTCTTTGTTAGAGAATGAGGATATCAAGTGATAGATCCAAGAACTTCTCCAAAAGGGGCACATTCGTCCCATCTCCTCACCTTGCGGGAGCCCAATCATGTTGGTACAGATGAAAGATGGAACTTGGCGACTCTGTATTGATTACCGGGCTCTGAATAAAATCACAGTCAGAAACCGGTAGCCGATTCCCCGAATCGACGACCTCCTTGATCAACTCACAGGGGCCAAATACTTTAGTAAGATTGATCTGAAGTCTGGCTACCACCAGGTCCCAATAGAACAAACAGATGTATGGAAGACCGCCTTCAAGTCAAAGGAAGGCCTTTTTGAATGGTTGGTCATGCCCTTTGGTTTGAAAAATTCTCTAGCCACTTTCATGAGGATGATGGACGATATCTTGTGACCATTCACCAATACTTTTATAGTGGTGTATCAAGATGACATTCTAATTTACATCAATACTTGGGTCAAACACTTGAAGCATATTCAACAGGTTCTGCACACCCTGTGACAACACAAGCTATACGACAACTTGGAAAAATGCTCCTTTGGCATGGACAGGGTCCACTACCTGGGCTACATCATTCATCAGCATGGCGTACATGTGGATCCAAGCAAGATCCAAGTCATCCGTGAATGGCTAGCCCCAACCACACTCACTAACCTTCGGAGCTTCTTGGGCCTTGCTAATATCTACCATAGGCTTGTGTTGGGATTCTTCCATATTGCATGGGCCCTCAGCCAAATAATCAGGGGTGGTGGTAAGGAAAAATTTGTGTGGGGCCGGTCCCAAAAACAAGCGTTCGATGATTTGAAGCAGTGTTGGTGCTTAGCCCCAGTAATTTCACTACCAGACCTGGAAAATCCCTTTGATATCGAGACAGATTCTTTAGACTATGCTGTGGGCTCCGTTCTCACTCAGCACGACCACCCGGTGGCCTATCATAGTGAGACATTGTTAGATACTATCCATAAGTACCCTACTTATGACAAAGAAATATACTACATTGTGTAAGACTACCGCAAATGGAGACATTACATTCTTGGGAAGGAGATACTCATCCACACTGATCATAAGCCACTGTAGTTCATGCAGACACAGGGAAAATTGTAGAATGACCGCCATCAAAAGTGGTCCACATACTTGCAGGAATTCCACCTAAACATCAGGCATAAAACATGAAGCACCAATCACGTCGTTGATTGCCTCAGCAGACCGCCATTTGTGACACTCACCACGGTGGTAGACTCTTACGGCGATGTGACATCTGGATGGCCCCAACTCTATTAGACAGACCCTCACTTCGCCACCACCTATCAAATGTTGGGTGCAAACGCAGTTGTCGATAATTTCCATCTTCAGGATGGGTTGTTGTGTCATCTAGGCCATATCTTTGTTCCATCAAGCAAGAGAGTGAAGCTTATCTAGGAATCCCACTATAGTTGGGTGGCACGACACTTCGTTGTTGAAAAGACAGTGGCAATGCTACATAAACATTTCTACTAGCCAAAACTTCAATAAGAGCTTAGCAAGTATATCAGGTCCTGCACTGCTTGCGCTATTGTCAAACCAACCACTAAGAAACAGGGCCTGTACACCCCTCTTCCTACTCCTGAAAGGCCATGGGAATCCATCTCAATGGACTACATGTCGGGCCTTCCATCCACCAAGCGGGGAAATGACTGTGTTTTTGTGGTTGTTGATCACTTTTCTAAGATGGCAATTCTCGTTGCCTACAAGAAGAGCATCACAACAGAGGCTATTGGCAAGCTCTTCTTTGAACGAGTCTAGGTACATTTTGGAATCCCACAAACCATTTTCTCAGATAGGGATAGTCGATTTCTCAACACATTCTGGTTGAGGCTTTGGTCATTGCTAGACACCAAGCTCACCAAATCCATGGCCTTCCACCCCCAAACAGATGGCCAAACTGAGGTTGTAAATCGAATGATTGTGCATATCTTTTGCATGTATAATTCAAAGAACCCCCACACATGGGATGAGAGCCTTCCCTATGTCTAGCATAGCTACAACCGAGCCCTGCATAGCTCAACTGACCACAACCCCTTTTAGGTGGGGTTGGGATTCCAACCATTGGGTCCCATAGATGTTGCACTTCCCCTTGTGGTCACCTCGATTGACTCATCTCCTGCTCCAACTGAATTTGAAAAAGCCACCCGTTTCATTGAGCGGATCCAACACATCCACCAATAGGTTCAACATATCCTACAGAAGTCCAATGACAAGTACAAACAACGCCATGATCAACATCGGGTGCCACATAAGTTTGAGGTGGGCGACAAAGTTTGTTTGCACTTGTAGAAAGAACGCCCTACAGGACCCTATCAGAAGCTTCACCCACTCCATTATGGATCGTACACTATCACCAAGTCCATGGGGGATAAATATTTTGAGCTCAACATTCTTCCTTTCCTTGGCCTGCACCCAGTGTTCAACGTGGATCTCCTTCGCCCTTATTTTCCACCATTATTGGGCACCTCAGAAGTAGCAGAACAACTGACACCGACAAAGCTCAACCTCGACTGCATACAACATGCATCCAATGATCATATTGTGGACACATAGATCAATGGCACTCGACAACAAAGGATCCAACTTTATCGAGTTGTCAAAGCAGGGCAACTCCTGCACTAAGACAAGTGGCTCACCTGGGGCCAAATTCAAAAGAAATTTCCTCATCTGATGGGGGACCTCAATGCAATGGAGACCATTACTTCCTAATTAGGGAGGATTTATCTAGATGGATATCAGTGGCCACCCACCTTTTCCAACTGGCTCAAAACAGTTTTCTGGCAATTTTGGTAATTAACTATTTCTAGTAGTTTTCACTTCCAGAGCCGTTTTGAGGTCCTAAACGATGTTTTTTTGGGGAAATGGGTTTTCAATATGGAATTTCCTTTTTATTGCACCTAAAATGAATATCCTTGATGATACCTTTCCAATGGGCTATCATATGCCTAAAACGGAGATCGTATGCAAAAGTTACGACCCCGAGAAGTTGATGTACTAAGTTACCCAAATAGGGCCCACATGACTTTTGGTGCTTCATGTCCTAGGGTTAGGTTTTTGGATGTCTAGGGTTTTTGACATTCCTGCTTATTGTAAAAAGGCCTTCAGAGCCTCATTGTAATCATCTTCTTTCGAATGAGCACAACCGTCACATCGCTTCTCAGAGATAAGCCGCCACCATTCTAGTAAGCTTGTTTCCACTGCATTTTACAGTTTTCAACTTATTTTGTTATTGAATAGAAAACCAGTTTTACTGTATCTCTGTTAGTTTTGTTAAGAACCTATTAATAATCTATTTTCATTTCGTTCTGCTCATAAAATCCAGATCAAACACTAACCAAATAATCACTGTGATCAATTAAACAACTATTGTGTATAATTTAATCATTTCTATGTGTGAACCTGCTCACTATTCTCATCAACGAATGCACATTCATTTGTATCGACTCTGTTCAACATCCAAGCCATCAACCATTGTCCTAAATTAATCATTCAAATCAAACACAAACAAAATTTATTTGAAAGTCGTGCCCGATTGCATCCCTCAATTTAATTGAATGACTGTTCCATACTGTTTTAGAACCCATGCCCACCTCTGATGGTGTAATCAATGATATGGTGCATGATCTTCATAAAACATACACAGTAGACAACTAGGTCACAACTATCAATTCCTTACATTGCAATGATCTCGATCAAGCAATTTAAACAAACAGTAGCAACAACCATCATTTAAATTGATAATACGTTGTAGAAAACATTCAACTCAATGCATAACGCAATGAAACATACTCCCAATCAAACCATAAACAATGTTGAGTTATCAATCAAACACAAGGAGAAAGTGACTGTATGTCCGATTATATTTCTCAAATCAACCAATTAAAACCATATTGAGCCATCGAATCAACTGTCACGATAAAAGAATACAGTGATTATACCTAATCATCATTTTCGAATTCAACTGTGTAATCAACCCGATAAACAAAGATGAGCCCATAATCAAACCATTGTCGATGGTACTCAACAATAGTCAACAATATACCCGATCGGAAATAGCTGGTTCATTTATCAAAATCGGGCTTCAGTAATCAAGGGTGGGTTCTGAGTAACCAAGGGTTCGCTTGGTGGAACCAACACAAGGAGACTGGAGTCGACCACAGCAACAACATAGGGGAATCCTTCGTGACAACACAATGGAAACACATGCCACATAATGAATAGCTATCAATATAGGGCGCCAGTTCACACCAAGAAGGAAAGATTATGAACAGAGGAGAAAAAGCTTCTCAGTGGCCAATAGTAGCACCGAGAACACGTAGGGCATAACCCTCATGGTTACCCAAAAAGAAAACAAAATAATACTGATAAAAATAGAGCCATGAAATAGCAATCAACCATAAGAAAGACTCTTGGAATAATAGCCATCATAACCCATTTCACAGACACCAATAACATAAGTGAAACCACAACTAGGTGAAATGATATGCAGTGACACAAGGTGTTTCAAAATCAAACACAACAACCCGATAACACCAAAACGACTGGGTATGTTTACAAGAACTGTGTCAGGACAACCAACAAGCCTGGATCGAATGAAACCCTCCAACCAAAACCCATAAGACAACCAAGAGCCTTCATGGCTTCTACCACATAGAATCATCAATGAAATCATGACTTCAACTATCCAAGTTTTTTTTATTTACAATGAATACACACGACCAACCATTCTAGAGGAATATCACAAGTTTACAAAATTTCCAGTATCAATAAAAGCACAGACCAATATATCACCGAGACAACATATATTTCATAACCAGAGCGAGTTCATGGATGGCAATAAAGACATACCTGTAACCAAAAATCCTTAAAAACGCAAGCTTGGTCGAGCAGTTCTTTCCTTGCTTGAAAATTGGAACTTAATCACAACAAAACACAACTGAACAATAGCCAAGTTAGGGTGACGGCCAGTGGGAGAGGTATGGAGTGACGTGCAGTAAATGCACGTTACTTCCATCCTTTACTCATTCAATTACCTATGACATGCCAGCCATCCCTCCATTAATCCATCCAATTAATCTATGCATCAAAACTATCATCCATTACTTGCCAAGTGCGCCACCCCATATCACTTCAACCATTACCAAACATACCATAATGCATATTGAATGTGCTTTCATATAACTCAATACATCGAATAGCCACTAACTTTGTTATCTAGGACTAACAACAATCCTTTTAATTCCAATGCATATAGTGTAGCATAGTGGCATAGTAGCATAGTTTAGTTTCTTCCTTTTGGATTTTGTTCATATTTCTTTTATTTCTTTTAACTACTCTTTGTTTGTTGTTACTAACATGTACCTTGTGCAGGTATCATAGTAATGAATCATGGAGATAATAGAAAATATAACAATGGATAACATAAGCAATCATAACATGAAATTAGAACCTAGAGCAATCGAACCATAACATGTATTATCCATCATTCGTTTGTCGCGAATAGAACCATCATTTGATCATCAATCATGCTTAAACTCTATAGGCACCACAGAACAACAACATAAATATTGAATAAGAACCCGATCCTCCAATCAGCAAGGGGGTCCCACCTACTAGTATTATATATCATTAGCTTATAAATAATAGGCTTAGCAATACTTTGTGGGCGAAATCCTCGTTGTGATTTTAATCGTCAACAAGGTGTAGTAAAGAGTAGAAACATTAGTTGGAGGATTTTCTACAATAATAAAGATGAGTGTTCAAGGATCCGAAAGGAATACCACCCAAGAAGGATGTGGATCATGAAATGTAGTTATTTCCAGACTCCCCATTGTCGAATATTGGTATGTATAGACAATATGTTCTAGAAACAAATGAAGTGAAGAAGTCGTTGCAACAATTGTTGGAGCAGGGTGTGATTCGAACAAGTACCTCACCTTGTGGGTCACCCATAATAATTGTACCCAAGAAGGATCGAACTTGGAGAATGTGTATCAATTATAGGGCATTGAACAAGATTAAATTGAAGAGTCCATACCCTCTACCAAGGATCAATGATTTGTTGGACCAATTGCAACATGATAAGTACTTCACTAGCTGGTTTTAACATTAGGATATCATGAGGTACGAGTCAATAAATAAGATACTTGGAAGACTTCATTTAAGACAAGGCAAGTTTTTTATTAGTGGTTGGTTATGCCATTCAGTTTATGCAATGCACCTGCTAGATTTATGAGACTAATGAATGGTATTTTATGTCCTTTTCTAGATTCATGTGTTATTGTCTAATTGGATGATATACCATTTTATAGAGTTACTTGGGAGGATCACATCTCACATCTTATGCAGGTGTTAGATAATATGAAAAAGTACCAGTTGCTGGCCAATCTCAAGAAATGTGAGTTTTCTCAGTAGTCTTTGGTGTATTTGATTAGTGGAGGGGAGCTCAAGATAGATCCCATAAATATGGAGGCCATCATGAAATGGCCAGTTCCTACAAATGTCACTGAATTTAGGAGTTTTTTTGGGGAAACACAATACGTGCGAAATCTCATAGCATCATTTTCATCGGTATTTTCACCACTCCACACCATAAAAACCAGTGGTAAGGGTTTCCAGTGAGGGAAGAATCAATGAAAGGTGTTTGATGAGATGAAAAGAAAGATCACTCAAGCACCAGTGCTCGTGCTACCAAAATTGCAGAAGCCCTTTGAAGTGTAGACAGATGCAAGTGGGTATACCATCAGAGCAGTTTTGATGCAAGGATGAAGGTTGATATGCTATCATTATAAAGTATTTCATGGGGTAATTCTCAACTAGTCTAGCTACGAAAAGGATCTCTATGCCTTGGTACAAGATATCAAAAAGTGGAAGCACTATATAATGTGAAAGGAGACCACCATCTACACATATCACCAACCATTATAGTATTTACAGGCCCAAAGTAAGCTACAACAAAACATGCATTACAAGTGGATGGGATTTTTACAAAAAAATCATCTAGTCATCAATTATAAGAAGGGAGACACAAATAAGTTGGAAGGTATTCTTTCATGACCACCCACATCCAAGATTAAAACTTTCAAAACTCCGATGTACATGGATCCTTTTACCCATGATGCATAAAAAGAGGAATACACATAATATGATGACTTCAAGGAGATGTTTCAACAACTATAGGGCCAAATTCATATAGAAGAAGGTGATGGAAAGGAAGACTATAATTTCTAGAATGGTTTAATCTACAAGCTTGACAAGATATGAGTTCCTAAAGGTGAATGATTGCATATTATTATGGAGGCTCACACCTCCAAGGTTCCAGGACATTTTGGTGTTGGGAAGATAGTTACCAACTTACAAAGGTATGCGTATTGGCCCAGATTGTAAGAATATGTAACATGGTATATTGGAAGATGTATACTTTATTGTATCAACGGGCCCAAGAACATAAAGCAAGGTTTATACCATCCTTTACCTATACCCACTTGACCTTGATAAAACATTTCCATGGGTTTTTTGGGAGGTTTACCAACAACTAGGAAGGGACATGAATATCTATTTGTGGTAGTTGACAGGTTCAAAAAAAGTGCATTATCATGCCTTGTAAAAATACCATCAATGGACAAGAAGAAACAAATAAGTTCTTTGAATAGGTCTGGGTGCACTTTGGGATACCAAGGAGCATCATCTCAGATAGGGATACTAGATTCATTATTGCATTTTGGAATACATCGTGGGAGAATATGAGCACTAAGTTGAAGAGGTATACAACATTCCATCCACATACAGATGGGAAAACATAAATAGTCAATAGGACTTTGGTGAAACTTTTGAGGAGTTACAATCAAAATTATCCAAATACTTGGGATGAAAATATAATATATATACAAAAATCTTATAATAGAACATTCCACATTTCTACTGGAAATTCACCTTTTGAAACTTGCTTTGGGTATTTTCCACCTTCACCCTTAGATGTTGTATATGGAAAACAAGGAGGAGTGAGGAAGGACCTCATAGGAAATGCATTAAAAGAAGAAAAAATTGTTGAGAAAATTAGGTAGATCCATTTGCAAGTACAGGAGACACTAAAGAAGTCACAGGAAAATTACAAGGCTAGACATGACCAACACAAAACATATAGAACATTTAGAGTGGTAGACACAATATGGTTGCAACTAGATAATAAAAGGCTACAGGGTCCTGATAAGAAGATCAAGGCTCTGTGGTATGGTCCTTTTTGAGGTATTGGAAAAGGAGGAGCAAGTCCTACCTTCCATAGAGGACTTATCGCAAGATGCTTAGGTAAAGTTGGAAGAGGATAGTTTTTCAGAAGAAGTCCAGAACTACAAGATAGGGGCAACATGACCTTTGGAGGATTGGGTTGAAGGGACAACTTCCAAGCAAAGCAAAGTGGTACTCAGGGAGAAGGTAGAGGAAAAATTTCCTCACCTCATTCAGAAAATATTTTGGGGACCAAAATCCTTCCGAAATGGGAAGGTATAATTCATATTGGACCATTATATTATTTTTCATCTATCTCGATGCTTTTAGAGTGGAAAAAATTGGAGGAAACAACTTGCAAGGTCATTTTAGTGGCAGGTACCAGTTTGGAAAATTAGGGTCCAGAACCTTCTATATCCATTTTGAGGAATTAAATGAAATTTTTTGGGTTTTTGTTTTTCAAAACTTATACACACACCGTTCATGGTGTTATTCACTAAGGGTGTTCTTCACTTTGATACCATTCCAACAGTGCATATCATGCATCAATCAGAGCTTGTATGAAAATTTTTTGCCTCTCGCAAGTTGACCTATTATGTTGACCACCATGGCATGAGAGGATGCAACATAATCCCCCATTACTCATACATATGGGACTAGCCACGTGAGAAATTTCAAGAAGATTATAAAAGGTTCAAAATCCTATCACAATTGAGGGTTGAGGAAGTTAAAAACCTACCCCTAAATGGCTATTGGGATATGATAAATACTAGGCCACGAAGATGACAAGGGGTTCCATTCTTTTGCATTGTATCTTGTTTCATAGTTGAGAAAAGAATCTAAGAATGGTATTATGTGAGCATAATAGAGGAGAGTTTATATATAAACCATACATGCCACAAATCAAATACAACTCTATAAAGAGTGCGTCTTTCTTTATACTTGCATCATTTCTGTACTAGAGAAAAGAGAGCAGAGTAGCCTCAACTTCTAGATGGGTTTTCTCATGTATTGGGTTTTCTCATGTATTGGGTTTCCCAGGTCACATCTTGTGTTTATTTTTGGATGGTGTGTGTATTTATTTATGTTTTCTATTTTTCGCATTTGAACTATTCATACAGTTCTTTTAAAGAAGAAAACCAATAATCAAGAGTCTTATATATAAAACAAAAATAACCTTAATAGTCAATATTTCAGTTATTTATTAGATATTTTGTGATGAATTTTACCAGTGGAATATCCATGAAAATTTATAGATCAAAGTGTTCCATAGTTGAAAGTTTTCCGTAATTGAATGATATGTCTTAACTTTGTTCCGACCTTTATCTCTTTTCTTTGAATTTCTAGCCATATGTCGATCTTTTTTTACATAATAATTCCATATAACTTAGATAGAACTGGGATAATCATAATGGTTTCATAGTCAAATAAATGACCATTCAGGTGAAAAAAATTTCCACATCATTTCTCTCAAAAACAACATCCCTGTGTATGATTCTATTGTAAGTCATTGAACCATAATTATACTTAGAGATATCATAATACAAACCTTGTAGTCCTTTGTCGCATTTATTATTTGCATGATCATTTATATGTTGTAAACCATTGATCCTACACACACATTAGCAGTTTTTCCTAGACTAGCCAAGTCAGGAACATTACAGTGGTATCAGAGTTGGTTTTGCTGCCAGCATAAGGGGAAAATCAGATAAGGATGTAGATACATCATTACTAGCGAGTGGATTGACAGGAGCACGGATGGAGCCTACACCCATTAGATGCAGGGAGCGTTGCTACAGTTGCAAAGTTCCTTGGAAGCCAAATCACTGATGCAGGGGTAAAGGGAAGGTGCACATTGTTGAGGTGCACTATGACTATGAGGATGAAGAGATGCATGTGAATGCAACCATAGATGCCTATTTAGATAAGTCTGATAAGTCTAGTGACTCTTGCGCATTTGAGGGACAGTTGTATGGACATGATGATAGTGCATATCCTTCATCTTCCCCATCAGGTAATGTTGAGGATTCAACACTTCAGCATAGTGGCGAAACTTCTGAGGATTCATATGTGTTGGCACTTAGACATGATGAGATTAGGAGGTTGGATGACCTACCAGTGGGTGTAGACATGGATTCCAGGAAGTCATGTATGGAGAATGATGAGCTTCCTATGATGAGTGAGCTACATTTTTCATCTTCTCAGTCACCTATGCTAGCCATGAAACATGAGGATATCAGTGGCATTCTTGATATGGTAAAGGAACCTTGTGTGGGGATTGTACACAAGGAACATATGGATATACAGACCCAGGAGGAGAGGTATGGTTTGGAGATACTTGACCTTACACATACCTATCATTATGAGAAGAGTGAATCACCACTCTTGGAGATTCCATTGATGGACCAAGTTGTGGAGATTGACAGCTTGTTGGGACACATACTCCCAGGATCGATCTATAGTGATGAGGATGCACTCCTTATTGGTCGGAATGACCATAGCACATGTCTGGAAACATATGCATGGGATCTAGGCGCAAATGATATTAGTAGGGTCATAGTTGGTGATGGCATGCAGTGGCATACAGGAGGACTTAGTAGCATAGGGGACAGTGGGCAGTTCAGTGCCTTATATTTTGAGGAGTGTGTTGTTGGGGATTCCATTGTTGACACTAGGAGTGAGAGGCATGAGGTAGCACCTCAATGGTATTGTGACCAAGAGTCACGACACTTGGCAGGACAGTTGAGAGTCAATGAGGACATGATCATGGAAGCCACTAGATGCATTGATGATACACATGCATTGGTGGCATGTTATTGTTGGAGGGCCTCGATGGCACATGATAGTTTAGATGGAGGACTTGTCATTGATGACTTCCATACACTCATGGAGAGAGTGATTGTGATGAGGGTCGACTACTAGCAGTTGTTGATGGATAGGGATTACCTATTGGAGGTTGGCGAGATGTATCACAGGGCACTGAGGGAGCAGAAGGTTGAGGTGGACCGACTCACTCATGAGTTGATGAGCACATGGAGATTCTTGGAAGGCACACAAAAAACCCTTCGGTGATCAAATTCCAGATCAGAGGAGCTCCTTGAGGAAACTAGACAAAAATCTACTACACCTATTTCAGCAAAGAGTTAGATATATCCCTCAGCCACATTGCGAGAGGATGTTGGTGGTTTAGCAGTGGATCACCAGTTGAGGGAGGAGCATGAGGAGTACCCAGGATCATTGATGAGTATGGAGAGATATGATCCAAAGATACATGAGGATATCCATAGGTCACAGGGACCACCCTTCACGAGGGGTGTTGAGACAATTGAGCACACACATACACATGGGGATTCCAGAGCTAGGGGCAGTTATGAGGACACTTCCATTTGTGTTCCAGGATCGGTTTACCTTCATGTAGAGGATGACCCCGTAGTACACCCAGGATCCATGATGTTGCAGGTGTATATAGAATATCACATGAGTATGCAGGGGCACACAATGATGAGTGGTAGTTCACAGAGACATACAGAGTTGTACAGTGGGATTCAGGGGGACGCATTGGATTACAAGGAGGAGATGTACTTAGTAGAGCATGGAGATTCCTCTCTCTTGCAGTAGTATACATATCTGGGAGATCTCCTTCACCATAGTAGTAGTTGCATGAGTGATGATGGATGGGGAATGATTGACCCACAGTTGGTGGAGGTACCTACAGTTGTACCCGATGGTTGGTGTTCAATGATGAATACAGACGATTATTTACCATGGATGTCGATGGATGAGATTTTGATTAATTCCTTTGGATTGACCAAAGCATATGATACTTTCTAGTCCTACAGTTGGTTGCAGATATTTATGATATCCTTTCTCGATACTTTCATCATTGACAACAACACAGGGGGAGATAGACAGTGGCAGGGGACATGGAGAGTTGGTAGACCGAGACCACTTGATAGGAGTGTCTTGATTGCACTCATCAGGATAGGGGTGGATCATCAAGGGTAGACAGTTGAGGCCATGGGCATGATGGGGAGTATCCTAGGCCATGGGACAAAGGATATCTCAAAGGTTGCTACATATTCAGACTCTCATTGGGATGAGGGTGGAGTTCTTTCGAAAGTTACCTATAGGGCACACCAACAGTTAGTGGGGATTGGAAGTGATGAACTTCCAAATTTGACATGGGATCCGGGAGTCCATTTGGTCAATAGTTTGTTTCATCTTATGAGGATCCAGGAGTGGAGGGTCTAGTATGGATACTTTGATCAGATAGTCATGATCAGAGTAGATCAGCATTGACATGATGGTCCCTGTCAGAGACTAGCATGGGACCCTGGGATTACAGGACCGGACATTTCATTGACTGATGGAGAAGAGTGGACGTTTGCAGGGGGGAAGTCACTTTGATTTTCCATTGAGTTTCCATATTGGGGAGAGAACATCACTGACTGGTGATTCGTTGAGGTCTTGTAGTACCTCACTATGGCAACAACATGTTCATTCAGTGGGGGTCCTGTTGAGTTTGGTATGGTTTGGTAGGATAGACCCATTTCAGGTTGAGGCCATGTGTTATTTGCAGGAGACTCATGGTGTTGATATGTTACAGAACTATACTCCACAGGGAATTGTAGTTGACATTCAGATATGGGATCCAGGGATTGGAGTGCTTGGTAGTTCAACGTTTTATGGAGTTGAGTTTCGAGTAGAGTGGTTACTCAGGGAGTTGACTGAGATTCCTCGTCCATTGATCATTCTACTCATCAGGAACATGTGGGTGTCATGTGTGGTGAGCACTTGGAGAGACCACATCTTGAGGGGAGTCTACCTCATGTCACATAGGTGGATATGGGACTCCAGTATCATATGTAGTTGGATTCAGTTATTGCTTGAGGACAAGAAATATTCCGGTAGGGAGCACTATAATGTCCCCATTTTGGGACATTATAACTTTACAGAGTGTTATGCCTACCAGAGTAGCTAGATAGGGGTGATAGAGAGTTCGAGAGATATTGAGGGGTTTTATTGGGCCTGACTTGCATCATTCATCATCATGATCCATTCCACACAGCTTGGTTTTGGTTTCGTTGCATTCCGATGATTTCTGTAATTTTGAGTTATTATGGGGCATATCTTAATTAATTTCACTAAGAAGGTCATAATGGGCATATTACTTAGAGAAACCTCTTAGTGTAATATCTCATCGGAATTCGAAAGAAGAGCACTACAGGATAAGATGATGAGAAGTGACTTTTAGTGGCCGGAGAAGCCATAAGGATAGATAAATCACTTTTTAGAGGTAAAATGATTAATTAATTAATTAAGTGATTTAATCAAGGAATAATAAAATAAAGTAAAAGTCACTTGGAGGGAACAGGTCAACAACGAATTAGGGTTTCAGCAGTGAATTAGGGTTTTGGAAAGCTATAAGAGAAGAGTCAGCGACCTAATTCATAATTATGCAAATTATGACTTGTCATTGAGGAGAAGAGGCGCATCTCAGGAGAGATAGTTCAGTGGATTCCAGGAGGAAGACACTAGTGGTTGATTTCAGTGTTGAGAGACACACCCTAGTCATCAGGAAGATCATTAAGATCTTCCATCATTCTTCAACAACAGTTACATAATATTCATCAGCAAGGGCACATTCATCCAGAGTGAGGGCACAACTTCTGAGAGGGTTTTTAGTCGACTTATCCCATCTAGGGAGAATTTCGAGATTTCCCTCTAACCCATTTGAGAGGAGGTCAAGGTGCATCTTTTGCCTAGTTCCTCATCATATTCCGACGAAGGAATCAACTAGGACACATTTTCCAGACTTGGACGTGCAGTACATTTGGAGGGCACATTTGGGGTTCCAGAGCGAGCATAAGACCAGATTTAGGGAAACCCTTCCGACCCATTTCCAAATAGTCCAAGGCGGTCATTTTGAGACATATCTCATTCGATTCTGATGGTGTAATCACTAGGATGCATTTTGCTAGAATAAGAGGGGCGCATTCCCCCAGGGGTATCCATCTGGGGTCCAGATTCACCAACAGAGGGGTTCGACAGATACCAGTACTGAGGACTAGAGCAGGGCGCATCATTTGGGATAGTTTCCAGGCCATTCCGAGAAGTATAGCTCCCAGGGAGAAATTTCCATATTTCCAACAGTTACCGTCAGAGCTGCCATAGTCCCAGTGCATCCATTGATTCTACAATGCTCCCATATTCCGGGTATTATATTTTAGTTTCTTATTTGTTTTCTGGATAAGATCCTTTGTCTGTTGATCTAGTCAAGTATTGTCAGTTTATTCATCCGCATTCGGCCATTTTGTAATCCATAGAGATATCATAATACAAACCTTGCAGTCCTTTGTCGCATTTATTATTTGTATGATCATTTATATGTTGTAAACCATTGATCCTACACACACATTAGCAGCGTTTCCTAGACTAGCCAAGTCAGGAACATTACAAAATATTTCATTTTTTTGAATTTTTGTATAAGGAGACAAAAATATTTTTGGATGATGTTAAGTAATAATTAAACATGTATGTGATGCAGACGTGGTTCCACGACGGTTGGACGGACTTCCATGACATCGTCAGAGGCACCGAGGAGATGAGGTAGTGAGAGGGGACGCAGAGAGAGTCCTTCAAAATGTGTAGGGAAATCTATCTCGTTTGACGCAGAGGATTCCCATGGTTAAGGTGAAGGATTTGTCGGAGGCTATGCATCGACAAGTGGTAAGTGTGCCATGTTCTTGGGTGCGACTCTTTCAACGTCTAGAAAACACCATAGGATGCTATCATGACACTCATCTGGTGCTACAAGCATAGATGTCATGACTATTGTATGATCATATGTATATGTATATTGAGGGTGTCATCCCCAATTTTGTACTATAAACATCACATTTTTTGAAATATATATAAAAACATGGTTCTTCAGCTTAACTTATGTTACAATGTGTACATTGATGAAAATATTTTATTTTCTTTATTTATGTGACAAATACCAATCTAAAACAAAATTAGCATATGCATCAAATACATAATTAGAACTTTTAGGTATGTGATGATATGTAATAAAATCAAACTTTCATTCCAAAATTTGTACCTACAGGAACCATCGGGGTAGAGTAGGGTCACACACACGGTAATTGTTGTTCAACTGGCATACTACTAACTGGGAGTCCAGGAGAGCCTATAAAGAGAGAATACCATGTGAAATGGCATCGCGAAAAAGTTCTATAACGACGCTTTATTCGACCACATTATTTGTGGATGGCCCTAGGCATATGCCACCTGAAGACACCAGTAGACCCTTGGGTGAGTAAACAACCCAAGTGACAGAAGCCAAGTTCTGTGTATGACGACTGGCCCCATCTGCAAATCCTAAGTAGACCGAAGACTCTGTTGACATCTACCAACCAAGGGAAAACTCGATATGCAAGCTGAAGATAAAAATAAAGGGATAATATATATACACTAAATTACATTAGTATACAAAGAGTTACGCCCAATCTTGGGGCTCAAGCATAATATATTTTCAAATAGAGCCCATTCCTGGGCTCAACCAATATGTTCTCTTCACAATCTTCTAATTCATGGGCTCCTTTCTCTAGGACACGTCGCACGATATAGGGACCGTGCCACATGGGTTTGAACTTGCCTGTGCCCAATGGTTCTTTGGCTTGATCATATAGAAGGACCAAGTCACCCTCAACATATAGCTGAGGACAGACAGACTTATCGTATTGGACCTTGACACGTATTTTATTCTCTTCGATAGACGTAGAGGCCTCTCGACCCTGCTCATCTAGACTCTTAAGGTGCATGAGGCATTGTTCGAGATCGAAAGTGTCATGTAGGAGTGCAACTGCCAATATAAGAGAATGGTTTTTACATTCAATGGGTAAGATTGACTCCACACCGTGTACTAACTGGAACAGAGAAAAACCGGTGGAAGTCTTGATCAAGGTTCGGTATGCCCAAAGTGTTGGATAAAGCATGATATGCCAGTCAAATTTTCTCTGGCTGACAGTTTTCTGAAAACGGTCTTGAGAGACTTTTTCATGGCCTCTACTTGTCCATTTTCCTAGGGGTAGTAAGGGGAAGAATGATCATACTTAAACCCCGGTTTAGATGCTAATTCTTCCATAATTTCATTCTGAAAATGACTTCCATGATCAGTGACAATCTCACTCGAGATTATGAACCTGGCTATAAATTGATTGAATACGAGGAAACAAATAGTATTCCCATAAGATTTAACTATAGGAATGTCCTAGACCCACTTATTAAAGTAGTCTATAGCTGCGATAATGTGTTGATGAACCCTAGCCAAAGTTGGGTTGCAATCCACAAAGTCCACCCCCACTTGGTGAAGGGACTGACGATAATGACTGGATAGAGAGGGGATGGATGCAAGTTCATTTTCTGAGTGAAGATGTAGCAGGGGTGACACTTCTTAACCACTTCAACGCAATCTTTAAAGATAGATGGCCAAAAATAACCAGCTTGCAAAATTTTTTGGGCCATCGCAATCCTGGATATATGACCACCACAAGCCCCACTATGGAAGTCATTTAGAATAGACTCGGTTTCTTCGTGATTTACACAATGATGTAGGATATTTTCTATTCCTCAACGATACAGAGTGTCATCGACGATAAGGTAGTTCTTAGCTTGGTATTGTATACGTCGTCGGTCATCTCACGAGAGATGTTGAGGGAACTTCAAAGTTTGAAGATAGAGAACAATATCTCCATACCAGGGGTCATATGATGAGACAAGGAAAATGTGTTCATATGAAAATGAATCAACATGAATAAAATCCTCGTCCAATCGAGGGAAGTCAGATATTAAATTTGCAAAAACTAGTGATTTTTTGGACTTCGTAGAAGCGAAATCGAGATCGAACTCTTGTAGAATGACAATCCATTTATTGTACTTTTCCCCTATGATACGCCTCATAAGGACGTATTGAAATGGATTTACATCAACAACCACAGTAGTTTTTCAAAGAAATATATAATGTCGTAATCATTGGACTGCGTGAATGACAACCAAAAATAGATTTTCAACATGAGAATATTTGAGTTCAGGGTCGACTAAGTTTTGACTAGGATAGTAAATGATGTGCTCACAGAGCTCATCATCCTCCTGAACCAACACCATACCAATCATCTCTTCAGATGTGGTGACATCAAGCAAGTAATCACTATTGTAGTCTAGAGACTTCAGCAGAGGTGTCGATACCAAGGCTTTCTTCAAAGCATCGAAGGATTCATGGGCTCACTCATACCAGATAAAAGGAGTGTCCTTCTTCAAAATATGCATGAAACCCTTAGTAATATTGGCATAGTTCACTATAAACCTTCGTAAAAGGTTAGATTTCCCCTGTAAACCTTGAAGTTGGTGAATAGTGTGAGGGGGAGGTAGTCAAAGTATTGCCTCAACCTTTAACGAATCTACCATGATCCCAGTATCAGAGACTAAAAATATTAGAAGATGAACTGACCTAATACAAAAGATGCATTTATGAGGGTTCAACTGGATGCGATGATGGAAACATTTTTCAAATACTAGCCGAAGGTTCTTAAGGTGATCTACTCTCTTACGAGAGTGAGCAACAATATCGTCAAGATAGGCTTTGACTATATGCTTTAGATCGTGTTATGCGAATGTGATAGCTCGTTGGAAGGTTTCTCTGTCATTTTTAAGGACGAAAGGAATCTTCCAATATGCGAAAGTACCCCAAGGGAAAATAAATGTCATCTTATGTTGGTCTAATCTAAATTTGGTTTTACCCTGAAAATCCTTCCATGAAAGAAAAAACTTCGCTTCCCACACGCTCATCGAGAATCTGATCGATGAAGGGTGTCGGGAAGTTGTCTTTAGGATAGGCTTTGTTCATGTCATGAAAATCCATGCATACGCATATGGTTCCTTTCTTTTTATTCACACTAATGGGATTGGATACCCATTCAGTCAAGGGAACTGGGTAGATAAAGCCAACATTAAGTAATTTTTCTACCTCTTCCTTAACAGAAGGGGCCTTCTGAGGATTGACAACTTTAATACATTTTCGAACATGACTAACATCCAGGTAATTTTTAATCTCATGTTCAACAATTTGAGGCTCTATTCCTGGCATCTCTTCATATGACCAAGCAAATACATCTTGAAATTCCTTGAAGAGTTCGATGTAGATCATAATTTCTTCTGGCGAACAATCTGCACCGATGTATACATTTTCAATCTTGCCAGGAGTACGAGAGATATCGATCGTGATGGTAGGGGAGATACTTGCCATGTTTCCTTCGATATAAATGTCATGTGTATCAAGTGGAACTACGACGTGACCGACTATCTCGCTCAAAGTAGATCTAAAATCATCTTGTTTGATTCTGACAAGCTCTGGGAGGAAATAAGAGCGATGATGCATATAATCCCAAGGTTTGTCAAAACCATTCATGGCCTCAATTATAGTTTCATCCGAATACAAAGTCTCATCGAGATAGTCATGTGAACAAGGTGTGGAAGTGGCCCATACGGACTCAAGAGCAAGATCCTCCTCGTCCATCTGCGAGGTAACAAGATCTGGATCAATGAAAGAGTCAAGAACAAATTAATACGCAATATATATTGCCGATAGTGGCATGGCCATTCCAGAATGTAACTGACCTTCACAAGATGTCATCGAGGAAAGTAGGGTCCAAGGATCGTTA
This sequence comes from Picea engelmannii, assembly GCA_009831015.1. Lineage (NCBI taxonomy): Eukaryota > Viridiplantae > Streptophyta > Pinopsida > Pinales > Pinaceae > Picea > Picea engelmannii. The sequence goes on along the minus strand of ML822034.1, from coordinate 3,872 downwards.
AAATAGGAAGTGTGGAAAGTAATGAACCTCTATGATGAAACAGGCCTACTGGACATGGCGTAAATATGGTGAATTGGTGTCATGAAGTCGAAGGTACCCATAAGGGATGAATACATTCCAACATTGATATTCTTAGTTTTCGGATGAGAATTATCGATCATGGGGATCGATGGTCCAACAGATGCATTGGGGCTAGTGTACTCAAAGGAAAACTGGTTGATCACCACGATCTTCCCATCGCGAGGAAAACAAAGAGTACGAAAAATAGATGATACGATCACAGTCATAGCATAAGTCCAATTGAGTCCTAGTAACAAGTTATAATTGAGGGGAACATTAACCACCTAGACATCCACCTCTACCGTATGCCCACCTAACTGGACCGGAAAGGCAGGAATAATACCGTGAGGGCGAAAGGAACAACCGCAAAATGAAGTCAACATGTTATGATACTAAGAAAGGGTTGGAGAGCTGAGGGATTTCCAACAGACCATGGACATCACACATGTTGCAGTGCCTTTAACATCAAATGTACGCTTGATGGTATACTTCGAGTAACCCACATGGATTTAGAATGTCACATGGTAAGGCAAGCAAGGCTTCACATCTTTGGATTCAAACTTGATAAATTTCGAGCCACAAGGATATAGAGCTCCTAACGCAAATATCAAGGAATTCCTTTGTGAAGGACACATCTCGAGTACCTCTGGAGCCGACATCGCACAAGGGGTTTGACCCAGGTCCTCAACATTCGAGTAATTCTAGGTGGCTCTAGCATTATGATTGTGGGTAGAGCACTTGAGTACTCCTTTCGGAATATGAGGCGGGGGCTTTGGTTTTTCGATCAGTAAGGGAATCTTTGGAGGAGGGGGAGACTCTATACCAGGTACAGTTTGTGGAGAAATGTAATCATGAGACCGAGTGGCTACATTAACCTCATATTTAACCATATTGATGCATAAATGGTCACCGTCTTGTGTTGGTGGGTTTTGACTCCCACTCGCCACATTTCTGGCATTTGAGGAGCTCAAGGCAATGTGTTGGTTATGTGTAAAAGAATTAGTCATCATGGCAGGCGATAGAGATAAAATCCTCGCAACTTCCAAAAGGTTGGGGCATAAATGGGTAAGGTGATCGTATGTACAAAGCTTATAGGGAAAATTCACCTTTTTCCTTCCTTTCTTTCCCTCACCAGCATTATTATTTGAATTTTCATTATTACCATTATCCTTGGGTTTATTATTGTTTTTCCCACCCTTATGATTATTATTACATCCTTTCTTTTTATTCTCTCCTGGTTGATGGTTACCATTCGAGCTGGTCGAAGATTTCACAGAACGTAAATCCACTGAATGAGTGGGATTGGAGGACACAAACAAATATTTCCCTCCTATAGAGGGGTTTAGAGACAATTCTTTCAAATGGTTTTTCACCGAGTCTGTAGATTTCACATTGATGGGGCTTACAATGCCATTGGCATGAGCTATGGGATTTTTTCTAGGGTCATATTTTGACCTCAGTGCATCTGGAAGAATCTCGTATAACATCCCAGACTGAACATGTATAAGATCTAATTGTTGGGATTTAAAAATCGCTTCTTCCTTATATGTAACCATGGATGTAGAAAAATCCTTTGAAATATAAGGCAGGAGAGATTTAAGGAACCACTCTAGCAACAATTCTAGGGGTATGTAGGCCTTGATCAACCTCTTTTGTCTATGACACTCTTGGATGTGATCCAAGATATGAGTGGCCTTGTCCTGACGAAAGGTCCACAAAATTTCTATGCCAACATCGTAACGAACCGACAATTGTAAGTGGTTGGGGAAGACTAAAACCAACTGATTAAAATTTTTGTATGCCTCCCTAGGTATCTCGATATACTATTTCATGGCAACCCTCATGAGGGTGCATTGAAACAATCTTAACCGAATGGAATCGTCATTAAGGGAACTCGAAGAGAACTTAAAAGTGGTAACATGATCACCAATATCCTCACAGATTGTACCCTTGAATTTTGGAATATCTTAAGGAAGCTTAGTGGGGATGGGGAGCCATGTCAGATCATGACACATGAGGTCACTTATTAATTTAGACAAGTTTGACAGATTGAGCGTGGACAGAAAAGGGAAACGAGGTTGTGGTATTTGGCCCCAAGCTCCCTGGAAAGATTGTTGTTGGGGAATCACAACTCATCCAAGGTTCTAGTAAGCACCATGGCCTTGTCTAGGATTGTAAGACCCTCCCCTAGACTGATTCATGCGAGGTTGGTTGGGCACCATTCCAGTAGGAATGTTCTGATGAGGGTTATAAAAACTGCCCCCAGTTGGAGTGGCTCTAGGTTGGGGGTTTCCCAAGGTATGAAAATGACCTCCTCTGGGTGTGAATCCGAAGGATAAAGGTGGATTCGCCATGCCAAATGTGTTGGTCAAAATAGGTACAGAGGAGGTGGGTGTAAAGGAAAGAATGTGAGTAGTAGCATGTCCTCCAGGTTGGTTACTCCATCCAAAAGCAACAAGATTAGACTCAGGGTTAAAAGGAGGAAAGCCTCCAATGATAGGAGTTGTTTGTGGGACATGAGTACCACCAAATGAGAATGGAGTATGTGGAGTATCTGTGTCCCCAAGTCCAATGCTAGTATTCGTACCAACTTCTAGGATGGAGGTTGAAAATTACGATGTGAAGTTTAGCATACCATAGGAAAAAGGACTAGAGGCCATAGGGATAGACTGAGCATTATATCCCGGTGAGTGACAAAGAGACCCAAAAGGGTTCATGGCTATAGGTTGATTATTCACTATATGACGAGAAGAGGTGATGATAGGCACCTTTGACACTACAATCGTTGTGGTTGAAGGTGTTAAAGGGGCACTGTTAACTATAGTAGGTATGGGAGTCGAAGGAATCCTGGTATCTTTTTGACTCGATTTAGTACTCATCCTTATATGATCACAAGTCTGATAAGTGGAGGTGTGTGTACCACGTTTGATAACTTTATGCCTTTTAGAAGGAAAATACTCAAAATGTGGCGGTAACTGTAACAAGCGGCGAGACCTGTAGAGAAGCTGGTTTGGCTCCATGATGATTCAAGAATAGAGATATAAAACAAATCCTAAGGCCAACTAGTAATCAAAGAGCACACCAAAATAAAATCAAAAGGCCAATATGCACACAAACAAGATAGAGTGGCTAAAAAGGGGGCTCCCTCCCTAAAGTGGGTATGACTCGCCCAAGAGGGCCATGAGACTCCCTACTAAATATTAGAGGTATCAAAATCAGTTATAAGGGCCCTTGTGAGATTAACAACAAGTCGGTCAAATCCCCTCGGAGAGGTAATCCTCCATAAAGGTTGTGTGTTGTTTGACCCTTATCTGACCTAGGGTACTTGTAGAATAACCCCTTCAAGTAACCTATGTGGTACCTATGTCAAGCAAATAAGAAACCATGATATAACTGATGCACAGGAGAATACTCGTAAGTCAGGTCCACCTTATGGGTAGGGTAACAAATCCTGAAACCTCGAAAGGACTGCCTCTCATAGAGGTAAAGTTACTAGCAAGATACCCATATACAAATAGATCCCCATAAATATATCTGACGCTAAGAAGGTATCGGGGGGATATCCCTTCAACCAACCTCACGCGACCTCGTGCTTAACTCTGTTGTAAGCGGAGCCTCCTGATATTACCGATTATACAATGGATTTCTCCACTCCCTCAGTCAGACACATATGTTGATTTAATAGCCTTAGAGAAGTTTACTCACAAAATCCTATTCTAAGGCTCTAAATCCTAAGCTAGTTTGTGCACCCTAGAAAAATAAAATAGTTACTAATCAATTTTAAATTATCAGCGTTACTTTTAGTGGCCTTG